>CALSBZ010046654.1:801595-819015 GCA_943591055.1 Gobionotothen gibberifrons | reverse complement strand
TGTGTGTGTGTGTGTGTGTGTCTGTGTGTGTGTGTGTGTGTGTGTGTGTGTGTGTGTGTGTGTGTGTGTGTGTGTGTGTGTGTGTGTGTGTGTGTGTGTGTGTGTGTGTGTGTGTTGAAGATATGAGTTGACTCAGATTTATCCTTATGTTTCCTCACAATGTAACAGCTGTCTCTCCTTCTGTACAGACCAGCATGATGGAGAGATAGCAGTAGGAAGAAGAGAATATGTCTTTTTTTGGCATGGACTGTGTCAAGAAAAAAGAGCAAGGTAAGCCTTAACTGCATGGATTGTAATTATCATTATGGTTACAATTGTATCCTTGACTTTGGAAACAGCAATCCCTTCAGGACAGTAGTTGTGTACTTCAATGTTACAACAAGAACTTTATCAGCAAATGTAGATGCACAGTCACTACAGTGAGGCTATTATGTTTGTATTAAGGATAATTATTAAGGATTGTGCTTAGAAAAAAAGGACACAATTTTGATGACAACTCAGCAAATCCTTCTGCTGAGGAAGTTCATGTGATGTGACAATTATTTTAAAAAATCATTCATAATACGTACAATACAGTATCCTTCTTTTTGACTTTTCCTCTTTCTGATATAGCCATTGTTTAGTGGGAATGCTGTTAACAGCATTCCAACTATCTGTTCTTCTACGCACGAAACTCTTTAATTTTATTTTCCGCCCGTTATTTTGCCGGTCTTCTCCTCCCGCATTGAACATCGCAGAAACTCCGTTCAAACATCAAAACGTTCAGGTCGGTCGGAAATCGAGTGCTATTACTTTTATCATTCATAACTTTCATAATTCCAGAGATACATCCCATAATTCATCACATTCTTAACCATTGAAGTCAATGGAGAAATTCTTCAGACTTGAACAATCTTCATGCGACTTCAACTGCTAACGGTTCCTTCATACTTTCACTCAGAAACCTTATTCCAACTTTAAAATGTTACACATCTTTCTGACATTATTCGTGCAACACAACTTTTAAATCTGATTCTTACTTTTAGAGATATTAAACATTGTTCAGACCTTGGTACAGAGGCCTTCTTCAGATTTTAACATTAACTAGAGTGCGTGATGTCACAGCTAGAGTGTAGGAAATCTTGAAATTTGCCTTCATATATTTTTTTTTAACTGCCATAATTCCCAAACCCTACATTCCTGAGACATAATTTCTCATGCAAACGTAGGAAAACATCTCGTAGCTTGAAAAATGACAAATAATTAAGCAAAAAATAATTAAACAAAATGCCTCTTGAGGGCATGAAGTGACAACAACTTTCAACATGTCTCCATTAAAGCCCATTGTAATTTCAGGCAGATATTTCCTCACGGTAGCAGCCGCACACCTTTAGTTAATCCAGTGTTTCCCATACATTGATTTATTTGTGGCGGGCCGCCACAATTAAATATCGTCCGCCACAAATGGATCTCATAAAAAAAAATAAAAAATTATTATTATTATTCATTTTAAAATTTTTTATTTATTTAATTCATTTTTTTTTTTTTGTGGTCTAATGGATAGTGAGGTGGGCTGATGATCGGAAGGTTGCGAGTTCAAATCCTGCCTGGAACACCACTACTAGTGTGCCCTTGAGTAAGGCACTTAGCCCTCGGTTACTCCAGGGAGAATGTCCCTTTCATTGTAAGTCGCTTTGGAATAAGGCGTCTGCTAAATGCCTAAATTGTAAATTATATTTTTGGGAGAATAAACCCCACAGATCCTCAACTCCGGTGTGTTTCACTCATTAAAAATAATAAACACCTGTGTCATGGAACACGATGATGTCATAACTCCAACTGACATGCTCAGAGCAGCAGACTTCAGATAATGGTTAATGGTCCTGCCCTCAACAGCTCTACATCAATTATGGGGTGTCATCGTATGCCGTTTCCATGGAAACGCATCCCTCAGATGCATTTCCATGGAAGATCAAGAGAGAAGGTGATAGAAGAGTGAGAGGGCGATCAAGAGAATAGAGAGAGGGCGATCAAGAGAAGAGAGAGGGCGAGCAAGAGAAGAGAGAGGGCGAGCAAGAGAAGAGAGAGAAGAGAGAGAGGGCAATCAAGAGAAGAGAGAGAGGGCGATAGAAGATTGAGAGGGTGATCAAGAGAAGAGAGAGGGTGATCAAGAGAAGAGAGAGAGTAATGTAACCTCCTAATGTAATGTATAACTCCTATGAAAATGTTCAAAAAGTGCTCAAACTTCACATGTGTGCTAACAGTCCAGCCGTGAAGACAGGACGGGACAGTTTTGAGATTTCTTCAAATGCCGTTGCCATGGCAACACAATGCTCACCATGAAACACGGTTTTCTCATAACTTCAGTAAAAATGCTCCAAACGGCCCAAAACTTCACAGGTTTGGTAACGATGCAGCCATCAACGCATCTAAGCGTATTATGGGATGTCATCAAATGCCGTTGGCATGGCGACAGATCATTCGCCATCAAGTTAGTTCAAAAGTTTGCAGTTCAAATATTCTGCTGCTTTTCCAAGCCTTTTTACTTTATTTTCTTCTCTCATCACACATTCAAGCCCCCATGTTCATGTATCATTTCAATCTAAATTCTTCATTTTCTTCTTACACATTACATTTCAGCATAGCAATTCTGCGTCAGCTTTTCAGCATAAAGCATTCCCACTAGCAATTTCTTCAGGAATTGCATTCTCTAGTTCTATAAACTGTATTTTAATGCAGGATGAGGCTGTATATCAGAGATGGTTGGCTGTTTGAATGTAACAGATTGTGTTCAGTGTACACCTTGTCGTAAAGTGCATACTATATACTGTATATAGAGTGTACTGTATACGTTTGTAGTTTAGATTAGGGACACAGTGTTAGAGTCTGCAGGCATGAGGCTGTGCTTTGAGCTAAATGCTAACCTAAAGAAGCGCTTTACAAAGTAAAACGTGCTGTTATTTGAGATCAGTATTTGAAACCAGTGTGTAACATAGCAAACTTTGTGGTCTCTTCATGGCGAGACTAAGCTGCCCAACCACTGCTGGGGTTTAAAGTTTGGGTCACATTGAAATGAAAATGAATGTCAATTAATAACAATTTCCCTGTCTTTTCAAATCAGAGCTGGAGAGGAAGCTCCGCGCCAACGACCGCGAGTACAACCTCCCCTTTAAGTATGCAGTAAGTATTGCAATGTTGATACGTGTGTGTTGTTGCTGCGTCTTTCACTCACATTATTCATCAATGTGAGTCTCTATTGTCCTCTACAAATGCTTTTTTATAGAAAAGGGGGATGCACAGCAGATGCAGCCCTCTTACATTATGAAAATACTGTTTACCATTTATCAGTAGGTACACATTTTTGCAGAGAAATTCTCCTTTGGGGTGTGTCTTGCTGCTCAAGTGTCTGGATGTTATCAGGAGCCTGGATGTCAGCCAGAGTCTAAGAGTTGAGGTTGCTGCTGGGGAAAGTCAGTCCCCTCAGTCTGCTCTCAGTGTTGATGCATTCAAGGTCAAAGTAGTTTAAAAAAAGAAAGAAAACGTGGATAACTTATTTTAGCATTGTTAACGTGAATTGTGATGTTTTCTGATTTAAAATAAAAGTAAAAAAGTGAGTTATGTAGAAGAGAGAAGAGTGAGATGAGAAGTAAAGGCTAAAATAAAGTTAACTTAGAACTATGGTCCAAATAAATAGTTCCCGATCATATATACAGTGTAGATATATGCCGCACAATACAATGCATTTAAAAACTCTATCAAACAGAGCAGCGCTGAAACTGTAAAACAGTAAATGTAGGACACAAGTAGTCTAGTAGTATATAGACACCAAAATAAAGAATCACATAGATGCATACATTTTAGTATTCATATACAGGGATAAATGTAAATCTCCAAAGAAACAAAGAATATGAAACTGACAAACCTAAAATAAAGGAACATTGAAAGTTGAAACAGTCAATGGAAAAAGTAAAGCAAATTAGAATTGTATACTATTATGAATTAATACAATTAAATACATATTACATTTTACTTTACATTTGTTCTGTTCAATCTTTGACTGGATAAACCTTGTGGAAAATACCAAACACTCTTCCGGTATGTGTATTTAAGCAGGAACAAAATCTCTAGCCTGTGGACGTTGTTGTTATTAGTAAAGACGCATGGTGATATACTGACATGGGAGTCACGGTCCGGACGGTTAGGAGCAGACTCCTGATAAGATCCACCTGGCACAAAGCAAAAGCCTCCCACTGAAAAATTCTCTTATAAAGTTTAACTCAAGGATTTGAAACAAAACAGCAATTAGAAATATCCAGTTACGTTTTATTTCAGGTAACGCTCCCCATGTCTAACATGGGGAGCGTGGGTAATACTAAATGGTTTCTTGTTGGATATTTTCTGAAGATCCCTCACATGCTTGGTGCTTTAATAGAACCTCATACATACAGAGAGAGGTTTGTTTTTAATTGTATTTTCCCCCTAGAAAAATGTCTAGGAAATACTCATCCAAGAAATGTACGTTAAACTTTTACTCTTACACTTTTTTGTCTGTTATTTGCCTCATTATTTCCGTTAATCTCAGTTTTTTTTAATATCATGTTTAAAAGCAGTATGTGTGTAGTCATATGTGAAGAAAGTATATTTGACATCAAGGTAACACTACTGTGACCTACAGTAAGGTTTGGCTTATCTTTCTTCTATGTTGTTGATTTGGAGGTAGTGCATTCAAAATAGTTTTCCGGCCACATGTCTGTCTGCTAACCTCCTGACATAATATTTTGGCCTTTGAATGTTCGGACCACAATCATAGGCAAATATTTGTTTAAGCCATACATGTAATTATCCACCAGGCTTCTATCATCCCGGATGCAAAGAGCGAGATTTCCATAATAAGGTTTTATAGATACATATAAACCATGTCCACAGATTGAAACAAGCCTCACACATTTAAAGGACCGATAAGTGTCTTTTTTTATTTGTGTGTGTCACCAGCTTACTTTCGTTGCCGTTGTAAATGTGTCTTAAATGTAATTTAGGTTAACTTCCTGTGTTATTTAGATGCTTTTATTTTGAAGGCGAGTTTACGCTGTTGACAGGAAGTTGTTGTTGCTATGGAAACAACGTGACGGAGAAAAGGAGCGGAGATTAATCTAAAGACGGAGAAAGTAAAGGATAAAGTTTATGTTTAAGTTTAGCACCCCCCGAAGAGGCGCAAAGTTGGTATTAACTATAATATAAAAATGTAGGTTGTGTCCTAATTCGTTTGTAAGCTGTTTTGTAGCTTTGTTGTCTGTTTACTGTTAACTTTTGGTAGTATGCTAAAGTGATTCTAATACGAATGGAGCCTAAATGCATTTGTTATTTGTGTGTCTTTATAGCTCTTACGTTGATATTGGAGATTTCAATACATTTATCATCAGTCAAGTCTTCAACCATTATTCGAAGGGAAATGCTATAACGATGCTTGGCAATGGGCATTATTATATATTATTATTATAGGCCAGGCCTACCTTAAAGTCATTTTTCCCCCTGGAAAAAGCTGGCCCACCCTATTTTATACAGGCCCGCCCTAAAGTAAATTTCTGCCTATACGCTACTGATTCAGCGTGTTGACCACACACACGAGACTAGTATGTTATCACTGAAACATAAAAAGGGCCTAAATATTTTGATTGCAAAGAACTAAATCTTATCTATCCTCCTTTTTTTTTTACCACCTCTTCTAGACAAATGCCATCAAGACCTCCAAGTACAACCCCTTCACCTTCCTACCTCTTAACCTGTTTGAGCAGTTCCAGAGGATCGCTAATGCCTACTTTCTGTTTCTTCTGGTGCTCCAGGTGAGTGAAACAGACATACAAAAATATGTGTGCAGGAAACATAAATGCAACGCTTCCATCCAACTAGCTATTAAAACATATTAAATCTCTCAAAATAAAATGAAAATTAGACTTGTTCCTCTCAGGTTAGTTGAAGACCATCTAAATGTTTGACATATTTGCAAGATAGAGAAATAATATTATGCTGGAAACTGATTTTTACTAATCAAACTGACTGACTGCAAGGCATTCTTGACACAACACAATCCACAGCGAGCAACTATTAGTTCTCACAGTGTAGCTGTGTGTTAACCAAACAGGATGTAGAGATGATCAAGTGCAATGAAATTAAGGAAGTGTAATATCCAGTACAGGAAATTGCCTCATCGTTTGCAAAATAGTCATGTTGCTCGGACTGCTCTGCTGACAGACAAGGAGGAACTGGAGCCCAATGGCAGTTTCAAATGAAAAAGTTTTGTATATTTGTGTCAATGGTCCATGGTGCCTTTTTATGCATCAGGGTTTTAGAAAATGGCTAACAAGGTACTATTTATTCTTAACTGTAAACATATTACAACTAAAGGAAACCACTTCAAAATGATCTTGTACCAAACTACACGTATCCTCTCACCTGTCACATGTGTTCATTTTATACAGAATGTCTTTAAGAATAGGTGAAGATGTTTTTGAGTGACAAACAAAGACATGCAAACCAGAATGGAACCTACTTGGAAGACCTGATGAACACCTTGTATGCAAAATTGTCACTCTTATATTTAGATTTGCACCTTACCCTTATCCTATAAATAGTAAACTTGTAATTTTACTTTTGACATTTTGGGCTCTAGGAACTTTTGGGTACAACACCTTTTGCAACTTACTGATCATTTTCTTTTTATATTTAGTTTCATGCACACTACGTTTTTGCACACTTTTTACTTTCTATCGCAACTGCTGCATATCATGATTTTCAGTATAAAATTGTCTCATAGACCAAATAAAATGCATTTAAACATGGTTAAAGAAGATATATTGATAAAAGTTTTGGGGCAAATCATAGAAATGTTCTTTTAGCCATTCAAATGTTTTTGCAGTGCAACATTGTTAATCGATGTTCTGTCATGACTCATCTTCCTCAAATCTAATTTAAATTGTGGTCCTTTTGGCAATGACGCAGTTTGAGAAACATTTTCACAGAGTTTGTATGTCCTTCTTTGTGTTTAAGTTTTAATTAACATAATGCACACACTGTTCCCTCCTTAACACCCACAAACAGCAGTCTTTGTGTCACCTCACTCTACCATAATCTTTCCCCAATCACTTTAAAACCAATGTAGTCTTTCACACTTGTTATATGTGCAATTACATTACAGTTATTGCTGTCATGCTCATGATTATTATTTTTTAATTGCCTGTCTTTATTGTCTTTACATTTTTCTGCGACGCACACTCATTTTAGGTTTCCCTGTCATTTTCTTAATTTAATATACGCAAAAATAAGTGTACCCTGAAGTGAACTGAAAACAGTTTTCTGTGTGTTCTTCAGGTGATTCCTCAGATCTCCTCTCTGTCCTGGTTCACCACAGTCGTGCCTCTGGTCCTCGTGCTGGCAGTCACCGCTGCCAAGGATGCCACTGACGATATTGTAAGCAAACAATGAAGATCATCTGTTAGCTTGACTATACAAAAATACCTAAACCAGGAAGGGAAACGATCCTAAAACGAATCATTTAACCAGCCACATACTGACTGTTCACACCTAACAACAACATAAAATAACATAAAATATAAAGACAGTATTGTGCCTTTTCTGCAGCATTAGCATTATCACAACTACAATTTAAGCATATAAAGAGTAAAGACTAATCCAATAACCTAAAAAAAAGTGCTGGAAATGCTCAAAAAGCAAAACGGCAAGGAAGACAGTTCAGGCAATCATCCCCTCTCATTAACTTCAAACATCAACACATCTGGTGTCCAGTTTTGCTGCATCCTGTGCCTCATCCGAAAAATGAGTCTTAAGTCTTAAGTGAACCTCCTTGATGATAAGAAGCTTTTAAATACTGTACAGGTTCTTCTTGCTGCTTGGCATATATTGATGCAGCTCTCTTACAAACAGACTGAGTACTACTGTATGTTTTTTCATGTAGCTGATAATCACTATTTACTCTCTGACTGTGGGGGGAAAAAAACGTTCCACTAACGTCAGCAGTCTTATGGGCAAAACACTTCACACTCCTCTTAACTGATGTGAGCGCAAAACAAAGTGTTTATCAGTCAAAAGTTCCCCTCCCCATATCAAAGCTCTACTGCAAGTTCATCAGGAAGTCAGTTGGTTTTATGTTTTTTTGGTTAATGATTGAAAACCTGTTTTCTTTTCTCTAATCGCTTAACGGGAACCAAAATAGAATGAAAAGTACCTCGAAAAAACAATGACGGGAAAATGACTTTTTGTTTCAAGGACATCCAAGCACAAAAGTGTTTGTACAGTATGTGTGTGTTGTGTGTGGCACCCAATCACTTAATGCCAAACCCCAAGAGGAAATAATGGTTTCATCATGGGTTAAACATTAGCTCCAGGAGAAAAAAAAGTACTTTTTGTTTGGCAGCGATGTCACTCCTGAACAGTTCTCATCGTCAAACCCTACTGTTCCTCTGGTGAAGTCAAACAGAAACAGCCAACTGACCATGTGTGGCAAGGTCGATTACACTGTCATCAGTGTTGGGAAAGCTGTTATGAAATACAATTTTTATACTACTGATTTCAGTCAAAACTGCCAATTAAGTTTCGTAATGTAGGAGTTGGCTCGTTTTTGTATTTCTTAAAAAAGAATGACACATTTGTCGGGTAATATTATTTATACAATATGAAGTCAATTACATTTTGGATTTGTAACAAGTATTGATAATCGTTAAATTCAGTAAATCCTAAATGTGGGTGCAAGGAGATACAAGGACTGTTCTTAATGATTTACAGTCAACAGGTCACATGTTGCAAGTTATATTTCTTGTGCGTACTGTAAGTGTGTGCATGTGTGCGAGTAAAAGGTTTTTATAGGATTTCATAAATAATATCAAGTTAAAAACAGAAACTCCTTGAACTGCAACAACTCCATATGGGTTTCACTAAGGAAGGACAATTTATTAATTTAATTTATACAGTAGGGAACATTTGTCATTCCTTGATTTTCACTCTGAATAGTTTTTTACCTGTGCAATTTTAATAATTTAGGTTAGTAAATGAAGCAGTTAACTTCTCCATTTCAAGAAAAAGTACAGACACATTTGAAAGCTTTGCTAGTGATTACTAAAGAGACACTTCCTGACTGTGCTGACTGTCTCAGTACCCACCTTTGTGTCTCACTCACATGCATAAATAGTGATTGGACACTAAAGACAGAGATAAATGAGACATTGGAGGTGTCATCATGTTGGAGACTCATCAATGAAGGGGAGTCAAAGTTTCTAATAAGGTCAAAAGGTGTAATTTAGGGGAATATCTCTCGTGGGAGGTTCCCATTTTGAGAATGTTACGCTATCACTCTATCTTCTCCCACATTTTTGCAAGTTAGTACCTATATTAGAAATGATTACACAATGCTAGCTGGTTCAATTGAATTGTCATCAGATCTATTCAGCAATTGTTGGTAAAAACTTGGTAAAAAAAAAAAGTTTCTTGTGATCCTCTTTGACTCAGTATTTATTTTTGTTTTTGTGTGTCTTTTTTCCAGAATCGCCACAGGAGCGATAATCAAGTCAACAACAGAAAAGTTAAAGTCCTTATTGACAGAAAGTAAGTTTGTTTAAGTACAATCAAGTTTGTTCATGTGCATACTGTATGAATCATGCGCAGTACACCTGTGGCCATATACGCAAAGTTTCAGGCAACCAAATCCTGTGTTTTTATTCATTTTAAAGCCACGATCAGTGCCTTTTTAACCTGTTAAGTACATGTAGGCGTTCCTCAGGGAATCTTGTTGGGTTCCCTTCACCTTTACATTTTAATAGCAACCCTCAGGTCAAACCAGATCCAAAACAAGCACTCCCCCCCACCACCCTGCGGCTTCTTCCTGCTGGCTAGAATATATAGAGTTTTAGTCACGAAGTTTGCGAAGAATACACAGATGGGTGGTAATACCAGATTCATTTACAGGACTTTTTTTTTTAAGTCGGCTTGTCAATAAACAGAATAATTCAAAATCAATTAAAGAGGAATAGGAAATATCCTTTTTAGACATCAGGGTCCTAGCTTCCTAACAGAACACAGTTTATTTATTTATTAAGGGTGTAAGTTCATCTCCCTTAATGGTCTAATGACTGATGCAAAGCCAGAAATATCATAAAGAAAAGCTATACTAAACACCTCTTTCAATGTTATTATTTCAAATCAAATCAAATCAAGTTTTATTTATATAGCACATTTTAAAAACGATTTTTGGTCGAGCCAAAGTGCTGTACATACAGTAACAATACTTTACAATAAGGACACTTTACAACAAATACAACAGCACAGTTTGAGCAGAATATCAGTATGAGAAAACAACACCCACATTTAAGTATGTTATGTTTAGTTTTTGCCATGTCAATGATTATAGTCATGAATTACAAATTGATGAATTATCTTTAATTACATGCAGTCTGTTTCTCAGTATCCTTTATTTACTTCTGTAACATAGGGACATCACTGTGTAACACTCGAGCTTCTATTGGCTAGCTCTACAACACATTGTTAGTGATTAAGGGGCGGGACGTCTCTAAGCGGTTGACCAATCACAACAGAGCCGGCCAGCTAACCAATAGCGCAGACTGGGCTCTGGTTTCAGACAGAGGGTGAAAAGATGTGCCCGAGCACAGGCAGTATATAGTATCACAAAAAAGCAGAGATTTGAATTATTTCAACACATAAAAGCAAAATAGTTTGAGAAAAACTCTTCTGAAACCTAATGGAGGCACATTTTAAATACACTGAGTATTGTCAAGTTTATTAGAAGTGAATTTGTATTTTGCTTTGTAAAAGGTTTTATGTAGTGACTCACTTATTTTTAAGGTGTATGCAAGAATTCATCATGTGTTGTCGTTAACAGCAAGCTGTATTAGAAGCCTATCAAATTAGAGAGAGATTGAAGGAAACAATGAACTCAAAGATCAAAGTTGAATCGCTGGCACAAATGTATGCATGAAAGGGAAAACCCTTGAGCATCAAATACTTGTATTCCAGCCAACTTCTAAGAACTGTGGCTATTACTGGCAGACAGATACTCTGACAGTAATTCAGGAAACTGGCAGGAACATGCAGTGAAGGAAAGGAAACTAATATTAGGATGACCTCTGTGTTCAATGCTTATTTATGGACAGTTTATTTTTTGACAGTCCTGAAGGAAAGGGAAAATAATGCATTTTCTCTGAACTGCAGAGTACAGAGTGCAGAGTCCAAACATCCACTTAGCAGCCTGTTTCCTGTTTTCAGACTGCGGAGCGAGAAATGGCTGGACGTCCAAGTGGGAGACATCATCAAGCTGGAAAACAACCAGTTTGTCACAGTCAGTACATTTTTGGAATATTTATAAGCTATTTCTCCTTCGAAAAAACAGATTTTACTTACAATTGTATTCCTTAGATTATGCATATGATAGTTTTGTTTATTATTATTTTTTAAATCTGTTATAAATCCTTCTGTATTTCAGGCCGACCTCATGTTGCTCTCCAGCAGCGAACCACTCAACCTGGTGTACATCGAGACGGCAGAACTGGATGGGTAAGTACATTTATTGTGTTACGTCATGATGTGAGCATGTTAAACATATAAAGAATACATGAGGGTAGGAATCTTTTGTATCTTTCAATTCGATGGTGCTAATTTCAGGACCTTGTTCAGTCCGCTGCGTGCTAATAAAGGGGAACATTATGGCGTGAAAGCACTTTCTCTTCCTTCTTTAGTTGTGTCTATTATTTCTCCCTCTTCCTTTGTCTTTTATTTATCACCATCCTCTCCTCTTCCGCAGAGAGACTAACCTGAAGGTGAGACAGGCCCTGACCGTGACAGGAGATCTGGGAGAGGATATTGAAAAACTAGCAGACTTTGATGGTAAGACTTCTAGAGGACAACCAAGTGTGGATTTCTGAAATCACAAGCATTCAGAGTATGCATACTTACACACTCTCTCCATCTCAGTTGCTATCTTCTTTACCAATACAAAAACCTGGATAAGCTGTTTTTATGCCACATTGTTCATACTTGGCTCAGCATTTTGCTCATTGAAGCACAGCAGCAAAAAGAGCGAACACACAAAGACAAATGATACCTCAGTAAACAATATGTAAATATGTAATATGAAAATGTTAGCATTTTAGACATTTGATGCTGTTCACTGTTACATTTCTATTGTATATTTATGTTAGCATTTTATTCACCTATATGTCCATATTAGTTCCATGCGTATTGTTATATGTGTTTATTTATGGTTTTCTAATATTAAAATCAAAATCCTAACAATAAGTATTAGGCGACTAAACTGGGTTCAAAAGTCCCACCTCAATGTTGTAATCCCTATTATAATCGATAGTCACACATTAATGATATGCATACATTTTTTAATAGGGGAAGTACGCTGTGAGCCCCCCAACAACCGCCTGGACCGCTTCACGGGAACACTAACCTACGCAGGTCAGAAATACTCGCTGGACAACGAGAAGATCCTGCTGCGAGGCACCACCCTGAGGAACACCGGGTGGTGCTTTGGACTGGTGCTGTTTGGAGGTGGGGAAGGAATAAAGGACTCACAGACATCTCTTCATAAATTAAGATGAACACAAACAGTACTTTATTTAAGAGGCCCTATTACTGTATGCTTCTCTTTCCTGTAGCATGTAAATGGTCAGTTCTCTTTTATTCAATGCTCACTCTTTTGCATTTACAATACATCACATATGAGAAGAATTACAGCAGAAAAGAGCCAAAGACAGCTTAATGTTACCTAAGCATGTATAACAAAGTACTAAAGATCAAAAAAAGAAATTATAATAAAAAATGTTACACATTTTACAAAAATACACATCCTGTAACAGTTCTAAGGATTTAGCAGCCAGGTATATACTGCACAGTTTTTAACGGCATATATATATATATATATATATATTGCACATATTGCACATAGTTGGTACAACAAGAGGTGTTATAGTCTGTGTTGTTGTGTGTGTGTGTGTGTGTGTGGGGGGGGGGGTCTACTAGGGGCTGTGCTGGTTGTATAGTCTGACCGCTGCAGGGAGGAAGGACCTGCGGTATCTCTCCGTGAGACAGCAGGGGTGCAACAGCCTGTCGCTGAAGGAGCTGCACATTGAGGACAGGGTGTCCTGGAGGGGGTGGGACACATTGTCCAGCAGGGAGGACAGCTTAGCTGCCATTCTCCTGTCTCCCACCACCTCCACAGTGTCCAGAGGACTCCCCAGGACAGAGCTGGCCTTCCTTACCAGTCTGTTCAGTCTCTTCCCGTCAGCAGCCGAGATGCTGCTGCCCCAGCCACACCATAGAAAATGGCTGATGCCACAACAGAGTCAAAGAAGGTCTGAAGGAGTGCCCCCTGCACCCAGAAAGACCACAGTCTCCTCAGCAGAAAGAGTCTGCTCTGTTCCTTTTTGTACAGAGCAGCAGAATTCTCAGTCCAGTCCAGTTTATTGTTGAGATGAACACCCAGGTATTTGTAAGATTTTCACAATCTCTATACAATACACACATACATAAACAGGAACTATAGACATCCATTAGTGGAGGGGTGACAGGCAAGCTGGCAGCTTCCAGTCCACATTTGTACTTGGTCCGACATGGACTTGAACCGGGGCCCCTACAGTTCCCAAGCCAAGTCCCTACAGACAAAGAAAGCAGAATTATAATTAAGAAGGGAATATGAAAAACGAATCTTAAGTGCAATGTGTGATTCAAGTCTTATTTCAGACTAAAAGGGGTTTAAAATTGAGGAAGTTATGAGATCATTTATTTGTTTCTGTTCCTCTTTTGCAGGTCCAGAGACAAAGCTGATGCAGAACTGTGGGAAAAGCACGTTCAAGAGGACCAGCATAGACCGACTGATGAATGTCCTTGTCCTTTGTGTGAGTCTTTTAATGATTTGCCCGTTTCCTCTGAACTTATGATAAACATCAGTTAAAGGGACAGTTCCCCCGACAAATCAAAGTATACACTTTCTGTCATGGGGTTTGCAAGGCAGTAGGGCCTAAACCCTGAACAAAGGAAGCCGGTATAAGTACAGAAAAGCGTGCTTCAATTAAGATTAACAATAGTTTATATAAAGGGTAAAATCGTTTTTTCAAGAATGATTTCACCAAACAGCTACTACTTTTAATAATAATAATAATAATACATTTTATTTATAAACGTGCCTTTCTAGGCTCTCAAGGTCGCCGTACAAGGTACACAAAGTTAAGTCTAGTTTTAGATTGATTGCAAAACTCTTCAAGATCTTGCGAAGTTAGTAAATTGACATCTTGTTTAAGTGTGCGAAATAGTTTGGACTGCAAGAGTGTAACTTCCTACATAAAAAATGTATCCGGCTTTTCTGTTTCTGTGCATCAGCTGTAATATAAACTTGCAAAACCGTTATTTACATATCTCCAACATTGTTGATGCATCAGAAATCAACACTTACTGAACTTCAATTTTGTTTCTCAAAATGAGTTTGCGAGTTAAAGCAGGTTCCATTTTTGTGATATATTTCCATGCAGATTTTCGGTTTCCTGGCTTTCATGTGCACCATCCTGGCGATAGGAAACTGCCTCTGGGAGCTGAACGAAGGCTCACAGTTCACAGTCTTCCTGCCCAGACAAGATGGCAACGATGCTGGCTTCTCCGCCTTCCTCACATTCTGGTCCTACGTCATCATCCTCAACACTGTGGTGCCCATATCTCTCTATGTTAGGTAAAGACGTGTGTGCAATGGATATTTATTCAATGAGATTTTGAACTCAAATGCAGAGATGGCAAAAGTACACACATCCTTTACTCCTGCAGGTCACCCTTGAAAAAGAGATCTTTTGATCTCAAGGGGCTTTCACCTGGTTAAATAAAGGCTACAAACAAACTCAAGTAGAAGTACAGATACTCGTGTTTAAAAATACTCTGCTAAAAGTAGAAGTACTGACTAAACTTCTTTACTCAAGTAAAAGTAAAGAAGTATGGGCTTTGAAATGTACTTAAGTAAAAAGTACCCATAACTACCAACTGCTTTAAAGAGTACCTGACCTCACTTTATATTAATAGAGCAATAATGTCATTGTGAGCTAATGAATGTTTCGATGCTGAACAACGGCAACATGACAACGTTTTCATTGGTCCCTCTTCTTTAGAGAAGACCAGGAAATGATGGATACACGGATCGTGTTAAAATCAATAGGCACGCAATGACTCTAAATAATAATGATCACGCCACCAAACACACATTAAAACTAAAGGAACCAGCCTGTTTTTTTTTGTTAGAAAGTACAGGTATTTGTGTTCAAAATGTAAGAAGTAAAAGAAGTAGTGGAGTAAAGTACTGATCCCAGAAAAATGTACTTAAGTACAGTAACGAAGTATTTGTACTCCACTACTTTCCACCTCTGCTCAAATGACATCAAACATCCAGTGAGAGTAGGGAAAAGTTAGCATAATGTTTAAAGACAACTTCTTCTTCTTCCTGCTACTTCTTCGGCAGTGTGGAGTTCATCCGGCTGGGGAACAGCTTCTACATCGACTGGGACAGGAAGATGTACTACTCACGGAGCGACACCCCCGCCGAGGCTCGCACCACCACGCTGAACGAGGAGCTGGGCCAGATCAAGTACGTCTTCAGTGACAAAACAGGGACGCTCACGCAGAATATCATGACCTTCAACAAGTGCTCCATCAACGGCAAATCATACGGTGAGACTCAGGACTTCTACCCGTAGTTCTAACGCCGTTTTCTATAATCAAGTTTGTTTTTGTTTTTGTGAATACATCAGCAGCTCTGGAGACTTTTTCTCCACAACAATGGCAAGAGGCATCTTAGGGTTTCTGACTCTGTGATTCTGTGATTTATGATCAATGTAATCTATAATAGCACACAATGATGCTTCACAGCATTTTATAATTGTGATAATTCATATAGGAATACAGAATTATGTCATATATAAAGAACATATCGGCTATTCATTTGAGTACACATTCAATTCCAATACAAAGTTGTTTTTAATATTTGTATTAAAAGCATACATACAGCATTGATACAGATTCGTGTTGGGTGGATACCATGCTTCATTTTAGATGTCCAACTGCAAAATAAATACAAATAGAAGGAGAGGCAAAACAGAACAGAAAAATCATGACTCAAACTTACAAAATCAAACAAAAATAAATAAGATAATAATTTAAAAATAATGAATACAAATACAAAAATTAATGATTAACACGGTAGGAAAAAGCAAATAATAGTATAGTTACATTAATTATAGTTCTTCTATATTGTTCATGCAACTGGTTCATTTATGTTTCTCAACTTAATACTTTTCTTTATCTTTTTCAGGTGATGTGTATGACTACACAGGTCAAAGACTGGAAATAACTGAGGTGAGCTGGATGTTGATAATTAAAATTCAGCAAGTCCTTATACCTAGACTCCAAATTAAGTCATTTGTTTTTTATGTCATATTTTTCTATACAACTTCCTTGTTCCCCTGTTTACAACAGTGTTGCTTTATCATCTAGGAGTCATTGGATTTAACACTGTGGATGCTTAACCACAACACAATAGCTGTTAAAATAAAATAACTGAAGACAGGTTGATATCATAATGAGGATAAGGCTTGATTTTACCACATCAATTATATAAATGAACCTCTCTCTCTCAGCATACAGAGAGGGTGGACTTCTCCTTCAACACGCTGGCGGACCCCCGCTTCAGGTTCCACGACCACTCCCTGGTGGAGGCAGTGAAGCTGGAGAACCCAGAGGTCCACACCTTCTTCAGGCTGCTGGCCCTCTGCCACACCGTCATGGCAGAGGAGAAGAAAGAAGGTTAACACATCCTCTGTCTTTGAGAGATAAATGATGACCAACTTCATCTAGACCTGAAGGCAAATCCTCTTCCCCTGAAATAAAGAAATGTCTGCTCCTTCAGGTGAGCTGTCCTATCAGGCGCAGTCTCCAGACGAGGGGGCTTTGGTAACCGCCGCCAGAAACTTTGGATTTGTCTTCCGCTCACGCACGCCGGACAGCGTTTCCATCGTGGAAATGGGACAGCAGCGCAGCTATGAACTCCTGGCCATCCTCGATTTCAACAACGTCCGCAAGAGGATGTCCGTCATAGGTCAGTAATCCTCTAAAAACAGATTGGAAATAATTGAGAGTTAAGGTTCCTAATCAGTATTCCTCTGTTTTTGGTGGGGGGGGGGTTTGGCCCACCAACAACCCACCTCAAAATTGTAGCATGTGAGGTAAAAGAGAAATTATAATTATAAAACAACAAATGATAATCATGTAAAATGTAAATGGTCTGCAAAGGCTAAGATCCCAAAGCTCCCCCCAACTTAAATGCCTCCGTTGGACTCCTTTGTTTACTGTGTGTGTGTGTGTGTGTGTGTGTGTGTGTGTGTGTG
>CALSBZ010046654.1:782423-798792 GCA_943591055.1 Gobionotothen gibberifrons | reverse complement strand
TCCCAAATAAATCATGATTATACTAATGTATTACAACTACAATAGTTCTGCTTATAGCCCATAGTTATACAACAAAGTCAGTTGTGCCAAAACATTACTATCCAGACACTTTATTTGGAGGTAAAGCACTAAGAAATGTTTTTTAAAATGCAGAGAAACACAATGTACACAAATATGCTTATCCAGTAAGCCAATCGTTAATCTTGGAAGAATTTTTACACCATTTTTGTGGCAAAAGTTTAGTTGTATGTCTGCTCATATTTCTAACCGCATTCGCCCAAATAGATCAACCTTTGTATTTAGCTTTTTTTGAGTAACACAAATAATCCAGGTACTCTAAGCAGCATCCTAATTTTGCAATGTGCATCATAAAATATCCTATCTCCTATCAAGTATTTCCGATGCTGGCCTGAAAATCATGCTGAACCAGAGTCTTTAACTCTTATATGACTATTTGTATTTAGTTTTTGTTCTGCTCTTCATATCTGTATAAACATTTTATTTACTAATAATTGATGTTCCAGAAACGGCGGAAAACATTGGGTACTCGTGCAACTTACTGCGGGAGGAGATGAACGACGTGTTCATCATATCAGCCAATTCTCCCGAGGACGTCAGACAGGAACTGAGGTCAGAGGAAGTGTAAAGAAACAGTTTGAGTTCACACTGAACTGAAGAAACTGAGCTGCCGTGCATCCAACCATTTGTATTTTTTCAGGGATGCACGAACCTCCATGAAACCAGGAGAGGATTCAATGTTTTTGCCGGAAGGCACTCTGGGTAAAGGTGTGAAAGTGATGGCAGACGAGGCGGTGAATGGAGAGTACGGATTGGTCATCAACGGACACAGCCTGGTACGCTATGAGAAGTTTCCCAATTACAATCTGTGACTTGGTATACTCGTACTTAAACTGGGAGAAAGTGATATTTGTATATTGCAGCAAAACCTCAAAAATACATTCCATAAAATGGAACATTGCTTTAATTTGTGTGAAAAATAATTAACCAGACCTATTTAATAAAGACTTGACCCCCTCATAAAAACTCAGAACCACCTTCACTGTTTGTACTTTGGACTTGCACCATTATGTTCATACTTGGACTTGCACTTTCAAATTGAGATGTATATATATAACATAACCATAATTATACATATCTCTATTTATGTAAACACCTTTAATATTAATTTATACTGACTTTTATTTTGTATTATTATCCTTGTGTAAACCTACATTCATGCTGGGATCAATAACGTTTTATTTGATTGAATCTTAATAAATTAATTTAGTTACAGTCGAGCGTAATACATTTTTTGATGAACTACTTAATTCAAAATGTGTGAAAAAATGAATTAGAAACATAATATACAACACCCAAGTAAGACTTCAGCAGTGCCTCTTTTTCACTTGTTTTGCAAAAGATATCTGATCTTTGCTCAATCTGACCACATCAGTCCAAGCCCATACCTGGTTTTTACTACCGCCTATTGGTATTTTAGCTACATCCAGTCTCTGATACTGTACAGGTTATATTTTCAGCTGTTGTATGATTCCGTTTCTCATCCCTTCCCTATTTCCCCCCCATGTTCCCTCAGGCGTACGCCCTGGAGCGCAGCATGGAGCTGGAGTTCCTGAGGACAGCGTGCATGTGTAAGGCTGTGATCTGCTGCAGGGTCACTCCTCTGCAGAAGGCTCAGGTGGTGGAGCTGGTGAAGAAGTACAAGGGGGCGGTGACCCTGGCCATAGGAGACGGAGCCAACGACGTCAGCATGATCAAAGGTACCAGAGCAGCTCTATGTGTAGAAGTTAAACATAACATCATCACATAACATGTCAATTAGCTCTTGATTTACTTGCATAAAGTTCAATATCATAGACATGTCTATGGGGGCATTTTGGGTATGTTGCCCAAGGACACTGACATGTTGACTGTAGGAGCCGGGGATCGAATCACTAACACTCTGATTTGTAGACACCAAACCCCCCCCCCCCCCCTGAGACACAGCCACCCCTTTTAAACATGTGTTTCATCCCACAAGAGACAACTGTCCTGGAGAATTAGGGCATGAAGGAGTACTTATAACAACCTAAATACATAAAAACTCAGTCAATTGTTTTGAAGTTATTTAGCAAGTATTTGAACGTTTGATGAAAAATGTTTCAACAAAATTAGCAATCGTTTGCTTTCCAGTTTCTTATAAGTGAGAATGTTCTGCTTTCATTTGTTAAACTATCGATATAACGGAACAAGCAGTCTTTAGACATTACCCGACAGTCTGTGAAATTGTCTTTTTTTTCTCCACTTATCAATTAACAATGTCTGCTGCAAATATGTTCGATATTCCGATGATCTGATGAGTATTTTCAGCTTGTTTTGGTGCATCTCTGCCCCCTAGTGGCCACACATTGAGTTATGCAGCTTTAAGTTGCAACATTTGATGTGTTATCGCAGGAAACAAGAACAAAGTGACAGATTTTTTCTTCACTAATAGCAAATATAAATGTATTTTTATCCTAGCTGTTTTTTGGATACAGAGTGATTCAAACACCTCTTTTCTTCCTCTCTTTGTCCACACAGCGGCTCATATAGGCGTGGGCATCTCAGGCCAGGAGGGCATGCAGGCGGTCCTCTCCAGCGACTACTCCTTCGCCCAGTTCCGCTTCCTGCAGCGCCTCCTGCTGGTGCACGGCCGCTGGTCCTACCTGCGCATGTGCAAGTTCCTGCGCTACTTCTTCTACAAGAACTTCACCTTCACCTTCGTCCACTTCTGGTTCGCCTTCTTCTGCGGCTTCTCTGCGCAGGTGAGAGTCCACTACGATAATTTACTGTCTACTTTTAATGGTTTAATGGTCTCTAAATATCTCAAATATATTTAGAAAAAAGTATTTCATGGTGTTTTTCTAATGGAATAAAGGAAAACAAAACGGTTTTTTTTTGCTGCAGCTTACGTTGAATTTACCAAGATCCTTTATTTTGGTTGATATGATTGTTTTTCTCTCCCATAAATCCCTTGGATTTGTATCTGATGGCCTTCTGGAGGGGCTTGAATCTTGACCTTGCTGCATCTTTATTATCAATATAATGTAAATATATCAGCCACTAAACAAGTACATATTTTTCAGATCAAACTCCTGATGTTTTACCTAGAATAGGGATTTTTTTTTCTTTCGCTGCTACTTCTTCTTTACAAAATAAACATCTTTAGCTCTTCTTTGTTTAAGAATAAGGTTTGGAACTTTGTCTTTCAGACGGTGTACGATGAGTGGTTCATCACACTCTACAATCTGGTGTACACAGCACTACCTGTCCTGGGAATGAGTCTGTTCGATCAGGTAATTAAAATATATTATCATTATGACTATGTATATGAATTACATGTATGAGTATTCATGTATGCTGTTTATTTATTTATTGTATTATTACTATTATTATTTATTTATCATTAGTACTAATACTTTACTTATTTATTTATTATTTTTCTATCACGTATTAAACCAAATCCTGCTATTGGAAAAAGGCATACACTAAGCCTAAGGCATGTTTATTTGTTTTGTTTTTATTAAACTGCTTGTAAATCAATCAATCAATCTAAGATAATAATACTTACAAATGCTTACAATACACACAGGTTCATAAAGTGTGTATGTAGTACGTGAATCTATTGCTCTGGAAAAAACATTGTAACAAGCTCTACATGCATGGGAGCCATTCCATTCCAGTGTTTGTTGAATACCAACACAGATCAATAATGCCAGTAGTTTATAGAATAAAATAAAAATATGTTAATAGTACTCAAACACATACTGTACCTATAAATAGTAAAACCAGAGAAACTGATAATTTTGCAGTGGTCTCGCTGACTTCTTCTCCCCCTGCTGGTCAGGATGTGAACGACGTGTGGAGTTTCCAGCAACCTCAGCTCTACGTGCCCGGTCAGCTCAACCTGTACTTCAGCAAGAAGGCCTTCTTCAAGTGTGCCCTCCACAGCTGCTACAGCTCCATGGTGCTCTTCTTCATCCCCTACGCCGCCATGCACGACACGGTGAGGGGGGACGGGAAGGACGTCGCCGACTACCAGTCCTTCGCCCTGCTCACGCAGACATGTCTGCTGTTTGCCGTCACCATCCAGGTGAGAGGAAGCTTTACTCTTATGGATAGTCTTTTGCAGTAATCAGGCTTATAATTAAAGGTCACCTGTTCCACCTTTTCATGTCTTTTTTACATCAACATGCACAGTAACATGTGACCCCTCTGTAAAGAGATTCTGAAAGTTTCAGGAAAAAAGACCCCCTCTCTTTTTGTCCTGATCCATTTCTATAAAAACCTGTCTGAAAATGAGCTGATCAGATTTTGGCCACTTTATGATGTCATAACGATGTTTTGGCTTGTGTAACCATTAGCCAATAACCAACCAAGGTAACCCCCCCCCCACCTTATCAACTGAATCTCCTCCTAGAGCAAAAGAGTAAAAGACAGAGAATCAGCACTTTTGAAACAGGGCTGAAACAGAGGGGATTATGGGATGCTACAATGATCTGTTTGGTATTTGGAGCCAAACAGTTCAGAGACATGTTTTGTATATATCTGAGACCTATTATACTGTATATTGATGAAAAACAGTATAATAGGGGACCTTTAAACAAATGACTCATATGTTGTGTTTTCTCTCCGTGTTCATAGTTGGGTTTGGAGATGTCTTACTGGACGGCGGTGAACACTTTCTTCGTGTTGGGCAGTCTGGTCATGTACTTTGCTGTCACGTTCACCATGTACAGTGACGGCATGTTCCTCATGTCTCCGTCAGCCTTCCCTTTTATCGGTGAGTGGGCAATTCATTAACTTACAAGATAATTGAATTTAAAGAAAGTCTTATGTACGTTTCTAACATTCGTCTTGGTTAGCGAGTAATGCTTTGCTTATATTTGATAAGCCTCTGACAGAGAAAAGTTGCCAGTATAATTCAAATGAGTTTGATTATACTTGCAAACACAGTGTCAGAATAGTGTTTGGTGTGTTTGCACATTCAAAATGTTGTTTTACAACAAAACAAATTACCAAAACTGGCTCTGATCACTGATGTGTGATTATCCAAAATAAAGTTTATTTTTTTAGATAATCAAATTCTCAGCACCCTTGTGTCAACAAGGTCACCAAGGTCAGTTTTTCCTTTTGTTCAGAAAAAAATTACTTGCATCGTTGTCATATATGTTTAAAAAGTATCCTTTCAATCTTGACATGAAATTTGGCAGTTAATATTTCAAACAATTTCCAACCCGAGTGATGTTTGTTTGTGGAAGTTGCCTGAACTTCTCTTCAACAATAGAAAATGATATTATATCTCAGGAATTAAATGTTTTATTGTTAATCTTGTCTGTTGAACAGTTACAATTTGTATTTTTCCCTCGTTTAATGTTACTTCTATCCAGAAAGTAAAGGTTATAAGTGCATTTTTTTTTTAAACTGACATTTGGAAAACATAGAAACATTTACAAATCTTATTATGTGTGTTTGTTTATCCAGGAACAGCCCGTAACTCTTTGAACCAACCCAACATTTGGCTGACGATCCTCCTCACCTCCATCCTGTGTGTCCTTCCTGTGGTCACATACCGCTTCCTGTTTATTCAGCTCTGCCCCACCATTAACGACAAGGTACACATAAATACACTTAACCCTCACACACACACACACACACACGCACGCACGCACGCACGCACACACACAGAGAAAATGAAAAAGTAGCCAGAACTTTTATAGAAACGATCTTAAAAACGATTTTAAAATTACAAAGCTAGTAAATCATGACAAAATACTTGAAAAATAAAATATGTGCAGCAATCGAAATTAAAATTGGGAGCTGTGCAGATTTAAAAAGAAATTGCCTTGAACATAAATGTACAAAGTATACAGAGTGATGTGCAGGGTTCATAGTATTTAAGTTAACAAGATGTGTTACAATCATAATTATTTAGCCAACAATCAAGCTGTAAGATGAGGGATATTTCTCAATCATGACACACTTATTTAGCCCTGCTTCTCATCAAAACCAGTATGTAAAATGTTCTAACTGCTTTAAAAATATCTCACACAACATAGTGATTATAGCCACATCAAACATCTTGGTCCTTGAAGACTCATCATTTCCCCAAATGAATCTCGAAATAAGTAAGCACATGTTTTGGATAAGTGAGCCAGCCTTTTAACAATCTGCCCCAAACTCTCAGATGATGTTCAAGGTGAGACAGGCCAAAGCCTCACCCGCCCCCCCGCCTCGACGCACCCGAATCCGGCGCACCAGCTCCCGCCGCTCAGGCTACGCCTTCTCCCACGCGCAGGGCTACGGGGACCTGGTGACCTCGGGGCGCTTCCTGCGGCGCCCCGCTTTGTCCCGATCCTCAGGTTTGACCAACGCAGGCCGCACCACCACGGGCTTCAGTCCCATGGGCCGATCGGCGGGATACAGCCCGACGGGGCGGCCGCAGAACGCCAAGGTCTCGGATGTGGAAGTTACGTCGCTGCAGATGTACAGAACTATCACTGACCCTTCCCTCTGACAGAGAGAGGGTTCACTTTAAGATCTGGGAGGAGGTATGATGTCACCTGGACAGCAACTGGTGTTTTAAAAGCTTCCATTTGTTCAATGAAGAACTTGCTTGGGCTTTCCGGAAAACATCATATTATCTGCACGGTCATCCAAGACAAGGTTTTGAAATGACCGTGCATTTTATTTTGTAACACTTTTATCAAAGGGAACTACAGCAAAGTGTGTCGATGGATCCCTTTCTTTAGATCATGAGTGTTCATGTTCAACATGCCTCATGCATAGCCATCAAATGAGAGGACAATGGAAACAGCTACAGGGGGATTCACTCACAGATAGGAACAACCACAGAAACCAGGGGAAACTTTTTGGCTTCAAGAAAAGGACAAAGTGTCATCATGTTTACAGATTTCCCGGATTTCCTTTACCTCGGGAGTCTAGATGCACAGCAGGGCTTTGTGCAGAGGAAACAACCAGCAAAGCCATTTTTGTATACAATTTTTTTTTTTTGGTGTCTTTTTTAAAGCATTTGATTGTTTTCTCTTTAAAGATTTTTGCACTTTGGCAGTGGGAGGTAACTGATTGTTTGAATGATCATGAATGTTTCGTAGACAAAGTTCATATTCTCAGTGACGGCAAAAGTAAAAAAAATCTGCAGGTTTATAATTGTTTACTTCAATCAACCTTCTCTGTCTGCATTTAAGAGGTTTATCGTACTGTACACAAAGTTATATTGGTGATATTTCAATCGATTCCTCAAGGTTTTCCAGTAGTTCAGCATCTTCAGTGCAGTCTTGGCATTCTGCATTCAGAGCCAAACGCATGTGTTAAAGGGCCAGTGTGTCGTATTTATTAGGATCTTTTAGCAGAAATAAATATGTATAATATTAATTTCATTAATGTAAATCCTCTTTAGACCAAGATTGGTTGTGTGTATGTGATCTTAGGATAAGCACATCTACATTCAGTTGGCTGTAATACTTGATACTGCTAAATCCTACAAACCGCAGGTCCCTTTAAACGTGACGTATAAGTCATTTTGATTTTACGTTCCATTAAAAAGCTGTTCATCAGATACTCCATCGTATCATAATAAGTCATTATTTTACTAACGAACTAGCTTGCTGCAGTGTATGTGGCAATCAACTTGGTAGTAAGCTGTATTTGTAATTACTTTCCTCCATCTTTTTCTCTTCAGCTTACTGAAAATATAATTCCTGTACATTGCAATGCAGAAACAGCAATGACAAGAATGTTTGATGGAAGATGATGAGGTTTTATGCAACCCAGTCAAGAACTAGTAATGTTTTTATGTGAAGCAAACATATTGTAGACAGTCCGGTAGCTTGTCCCCTCTGTGGGATCAATCTTCAAGTCATTATTTTGGTGTTTGAAGGTTTCCAAACTGATTTTTTGTGTGTAATTGTACACATAATATCTGACCATATCTTTATTTCCCCATGGATATGCAATTACTGTTTTTAATCGCTCATCATCTTTTCAACTACAGTTACATTTAAACCATTAGAGTGGCCTATCCCTTTCCTGTAGTCTGTTATATGTGTTTGTGTGCATGTAAATGGTCTGCAAAGGCTAAAATCCCAAAGTTCCCTCCAGAGGGAGTTTCTCTCCAACACTCCCCCCCCCCTGCCTGAAACACCTCCATCGGACTCCTTTGTTGACTTATGTAACATAGTGACGTCACTATGTAACACTTCTATTGGTAAGCGCTCCAACACATTGTACGGGATAGGCTAAGGGTGGGACATCTCTAAGCTAAGTTGACCAATCACAACAGAGCCGGCCAGCTAACCAATCAGAGCAGACTGGGCTCTGGTTTCAGACAGAGGGTGAAAAGAGGTGCTGCAGCACAGGCAGTATGAGAAAAATAAAGAGCTTTTTGAATATTAAAGCATGGAGACATGTCGCAGTAGAGACACAAAATACAACTATGAACCTGACATTGACAATAATAGGGCCCCTTTAAGAAGGATGGTGGATGCCTTAACGTCATAAACGGTAGTGTGTGTATCTGTAACCACATGCGATTCAATCAGTCGAATTAAATATCAGCACACTAAAAGTTAAACCAAAGAATATGATTTATTAAGGCTTTGTGTGTTGTAGTCTAGTTTAAAGAGTCAGTGTGGTGAAGCTGATTTGCACCACTGCCAACGCAGTTTTTATTACTGCAAAGTGTTCATCATGCAAATATATTGAAGGTGCAGAATAAAACATTTAATCCATGTTTGTAAGCGGTTTCCTGCAATTGTATCTTTGTCAAAATGTTTATTATTTTTTTAAATCAAGCTAATTTGGTTGTTTGTTTATCGATGTTGAATGTTTTCAGTGACGAAAGGTATGGTAGAGAATCCAGTTTGTGTTTAAACTGGAAATAATTGCTTAAGAAAAGATGGTGACAGCTTTATATCTTGCCCAAATTGCAGGTCTGCTAATGTCTCTACAATGTTTCTGTGGTACTTTCCAAAATAAATTGTAGCCATAATAAAAACGTAAGATATGCATCAGTATATTACTATCAGATATATTTAGCCCTGAAGACTGAAGCTGTAACATGAGGAATATTTTTTACAATTATTTACCGAACATGAAAATATCATTTAGCTCTGCTTTTCCTCATAAACATTTTGTAAAATGTTTTTACTGTAATAAAAAGATCTAAAAGATCAACATGTTTTGTCTGTGCTCTCAAACCTTTTTTCCTATGTGTAATTTACATGTATTTTGAGACATTAAGCGTTTTTCTCTTGAATGCAGTGTATTTTTCTAGAAACTATAAGAGGTAGAATTTTTTTTTTAAACAACTTAAATAATAGTTTATGGCCAATTCAGTATTTTCACAGCTTTCCACTGATACTTTGGGCCACTGGGTCTGGAAGGGCGGTTCAATAATTCATCCATGAGTCCAAATGTGAGTGATTCTGTATCATAGTGGCTCTGCTTTTAGAAAATATGATATGCACCAGTGGTTTTCTGTATATTTTCTCTGTGACATACCTTGTATAATGTCTGGACAGAGAAAGGACTTTACACTGCCTCTTCATCTCCAGCATAAGTCCAATAGAATTTCGAGTGAACTTTAAAGTACTGGTTGACCGGCAAATGTTCACACAACATATTTGTTTTAAATGATCAGAGACTGCCCAGAGCCCAATCTTTTTATAATCCATCCACATGTTCAGAAACAGCAACCAAAATGAAAAGAGAAGGTAGAGATATTACTCATAGTTATAGAGAAATGAATGTCAGTACAAATTAAAGAACATTTGAAATGAAAGTAAAAAAAAATAATAATAAAAAATAAATTCTTTGTCTAATAAAACTACAAAATGATGCTGAGCCATCTGACTGCTGTCAGATAGCTGTCACCAGCAGATGGTGTAATAACCCTTTAAACCACATCAGTATAATACCTCAGCCAAAGCCTCCCTCATGTTTCCAATTACTATTGTGTAACATTGAATGAATATTGTCTTGCTGGAACACAACAACTGTGGAGCTTCATTAAAGAAAGAAAAAACAACACTTTCCTGTTATATTGAGGGACACAGGCAGTACTATATGCAGTATGTACTATATGACACTGAACTGTTGTCTTGCTGGTGGTCTGGTGAAGAGTATTTGTTACACCCCACCCTTAAAATGGCCCTATGGGGCTAACAAAATTCCACCACTGACCCAAATAGAACATTATTTCTATTGTTATATACATGATTACATGTCATTTGTTTGACGCTTTTATCCAAAGCGACTTACATATTCAGTACTGTGGACAATCCCCACAGGAGCAATTTGGGGTGAAGTGTCTTGCCCAGGGACACAACGACATGCTGACTGCAGTGGGACTCGAACGTGCCCCCTGATTCAAAGTCCAGCACACTACCCACTGAGCCACAGCCTCCTTAACACAAATAAGAAAACACAGAAAACACAGTATGCATTTATAAAATATCAATCAGAATCAGATTATTGTGCTATGCAAAAGTATACAAAAGTACAATTGTGCCTCACCCAATACAACTGCAAAAACTCCAAATGATCAATTGACAGATTAATCAGTTATGGTAATAATAACAACAGCTGCAGCTCTGGACTCTGTGGATCTCATGACTTTACAGTGTGCCATCTGAAGGGGAGTGAACAGATCACATATGATGGTTACACTGTTTTACGCTTCACCTTGACTGAACATGAACAATACAAATCTTAGTCATAATGAGTCTTGGAGAAGGAAAGGTCGGCGAGGGCCCCCTGCTCTAATTTGTAAGGCTTGTTTCTCAGTAGATTCACCAGGGTGTAACCTGTCTCTTTCCCAGGGCATGATGGGATAGGCTCCAGCCCCCCGCAGCCCTGAAGGGGGATTAGCAGCTCAGACAATGGCCTGATAGATAACATGGATGGATTATTCATACTCACACCCTGAGATTATCTGGGATGAAGAGGATATTTTTCACCTATAACTATCATACAGTTTCTTTTAAGGACTAAAAAACCTGGCTCATTTAAAGCTGGTCTTCAAAAGACATTATAGCAAAAATATAGAAGCCATAATTCCACCATGTTTCTGTGTTTTATTGATGCTTCCAAGGCATTTGACTGAATCATTTCAAATTATTTGACAAAATGTGCCAGAGAGGGGTACCCAAGTACATAATAAGGATCTTAGCCTTCTGGTATGCACATCAGACTATGCAGGTGAAGTGGGGCAATACTGTGTCTGAACATTTTTATGTTGGTAATGGGGTCAAGCAAGGTGGGATTTTATCTCCTTTGTTGTTTAATCTGTACATGGATGATCTGTCTAGGAAATTGAACTTGTGTAAAACTGGCTGTGTCATCGGTGCTAATGTTGTCAACCACCTTATGTATGCAGAGGATTTAATCATCTTTTCCCTGTACCAGTGGTTTACGCTTAAGTTTAAGCTTACAACAGCTTCTGAGGACTTGTTCCCAGTATGGCATTGATTTTAATATTAAGTATAACGCCAAGAAGAGTAGCATGATGATTGTGCGAAGTAAAGAGGATAAAAAGGCTGTATTTCCTAATTTTATTCTCAGTAGCAACAATCTTCTTGTGTGCAGTGAGATTAAGTACCTTGGTCATTATATTTCTGATGATCTCACAGATGACAAATACATCCACCGACAACGCTGCAAACTGTATGCCCAGGCAAACATTTTAATGCGGAAAAGTGCTCTGTAGATGTCAAGGTATCACTTTTTAAAGCTTTCTGTACACCATTGTACACTGCTCACCTGTGGAGTAACTACAAGGTTAGAAGCATACAAAAACTAAAAGTTGCATACAATGATGCATTACGGTTGCTGCTGAGGGTTCCAAGATGGCACAGTGCCAGCCAGCTGTTTGTTAACTTGGGGGTGCCTACTTGTCAAGCCCTTTTAAGAAAGTTAATGTACAAATTCATGTGTCGCCTAGAAGACTCGGACAATCATGTCATCTCGATTTTAATCAACCCTGTGAAGAGTTCTACTCGGTTCTCTTCCATGTTTTGGAGACATTGGCGCAAGAGCCTATACAGACAGTGAGCATGTGTGGCTAGCTGTAATTGGACTGATCTTATGTTTTTTATCTGTTTGTTTTTATTTGTTTTGTGTGTTTAGCTCTATTTATTGATGTGTGTCTTGTCTTTTAGGACCTTGAGTCTGAAATAAAGATTGATGATGAATGGGGAAGACAAAAAGTTCTATGGGGAAGACAAAAAAATTCAAGGTATTCTCCTGGCAAATGGCTTGTGTCGGATGGGTATTTCATAGTCAAATAAATACTTTAAAACATATTTATAACATAAAACCTCAAACCTTTATTCTTTATGATTATAGTTGTGTCAGAGGCAGACATTAAAATGTGTTTCTACATCCTTTTTTACTATTCTTTTTACATGTTTAGCAAATGTTTCATTCTTAGATTGTAGGTGATGGGGTTGAAACTGTGATTTAATAAGATGTGTTCAAATTTGGTCAATCATGTGGGTTCAATACACTTGAATTATTTCTGCCTATACTCTTTCTCAAACTATAATAAGTATTAAATAAATACACAATGCAAACAAATGATCTGCTAAACTGTGATTAAAATAAAAGTGAAAGCTCTGCTGCCCTCCTGCGACAGAAGAAGCACTATTAACTGAATGCTGCATTCAGGGCATGTACAAAAAAAGTAATTGCAGGAGTCTCGTTGAAAAACAAATGTTGCTTCAATATGTTGAGAGGCATGACAACCTTTATTTCTTACAGTATGTATAACATATGTTTAAATGTGGGATTTGTTTGTGTTAGCGTCATCTAGCATATTAATTTAGCATGGGATAGAATAGAACCAATATAATTGAGTCGCTCTAACGTACATCACCACAATTTCCCATAGACTTTGAATGCAGCACTGGGACCAGACTGCCTCACATTGTTAACGTTGATTTCTCCCGTTCAAGCCAACATTTTTGTCTCCCGTGAGCCAAACCGGGGTCAGAGGCTCCCACAAAACGCATGAAATCTCGGCTACGTGTGGCAGGGGGACGAGCACCTTTAAACTGTAAGATACTCCGCAGTGAATTGCTACAATTAGAGTCAGTAGTCGGCATCAAGAAAGAGTCAGTAGCGCTCGGTATAAACAAGCTAACGATAATGTTCACGATTCAAAATATGTCATATTCACAGGGGCGGCGAGTCATTGTTGTAAATAAGAAAAGCTCATGTGTTCGGCTTTTAGTTTGGGTTTCTGGGGGGTGTGGCTTTTTTAGTACAAACTTAAACTGGGTTAAACACCTGTCTCAGGTCCTTATTTAAAGAAGATATGACTTTACTCAGCAGTCATTTTTTCCCCTTGCTGGGCTGAAAGGAGGAGGCTAGCGTGTTTCCCATGGCTACACCAAGCTTTCACATGGGGGGGTTAGTTTATTCGCCTTCCTTATTAGTGGTGACTTAATTATTGTTACTATTATCTTAAGCTGCTGTTATTTAGTCCATTAATTGAAACGGGTGAAATAATAGAGATAGTAGGGACGGGGAGAGCTGCTCCAGGAGTCGTGACGTCGCCCCAAAGGTGCAGGTTCATTAGTCCGTCAGTTAGGTCTCCTTTTGTTTGCACACCTTCTTCCAGTTCATAGTCGACGTTTAATGGTTTACCCCCCCTCTGTTGATGTGTTTCCCACTTGCTTCGGAAGCTCTAACATGAGGAGGGTTGTTTGGCTGTAACCCTGCCCAGACCGGAGGCTGCTGGTAGGGATGGTGCCGCTGTGAAGAGCCGGGGTGCCGTTTTTCCGAGGACATGCCTGCGGTCGGTGGAAAAGGGAGGAAGTGCCTGGACAACATGACTGTTTTCAACCAAGAAAATGTTGAGGAATTTTACGTTATTGGAGACGAGCTGGGGAGGTAAGTTTCATTTATTGAGATATATTCTTATTCCGTATAAACTTCCCCTTTTTAAGGTAGAAGTGTGAGAGCGAGGGTGAAGAAACTACCTTATCTCAGTTTATACAGGATTATATTAAGCATTTTTACCTATCTGTCTATTCATATAGCAAAACCTTGATGTATGTTGTCATGCCACAACAATGCATACAGATTTAAAGCACATACAGTGATGCACACTGTCATTCAAGCATGCTCTCATACTGATCCTGTGTCCCCACATGCATCCCCCCACTGATTAATGCAGTCCATAATGCATCAATGTCAGTGATGAAGCGGTTAGCGTCTGGTACTGTTGCTGCCTCTGCCTGGAGATTTATTGCAGGAGGAAGCCGGATGGTATCACTGTATACATCTTTACAGGGAGAGGATTTACATCATGGCACCGCCTGCTTTCATTTCATTCACACAGTGTTTGGTCAAAGGTGAAAGCTCTACACAGAGAAACAACAATGTAGATGATAGAATGTGCCAAGACAGGTGTTTTGGTGCTTTGGGTTGTCTTTTTTTGTCTGTTGAGTTTCTTTCAATCACAAACAAGGGGGCCACATTCAAGCAAAAGACTGAGTGATGGCCTTGTGTTCCATTTAATATGAAACCGCAGTGTTAAAACTGATGGCTGTCTAGTTCTTAGCTTAATTTCTCTGCTGCATGGATCAAAACGATACCCTAAATACCACCCATGACTGTCAGAAACATTGAAATGGATCTCCGTGAGTTTCTGGTTATCAAAGTGACACATGTACTTGGTTTTGGTAATAATCAACCAATTGTTTTCTGATCTCCAGGGCCTGTCTGGCAACACTGCTTCTCCTATTAGCGCTCACCTTCCAGCACTGTGGGGGAGAGCTGAGGCTGCTCTAGTTGCTTTACTATGCTACTTTGGTAATAGAGACGGTTGAGGAGCTTTGTGTAATGGGATTGAATTTCTGGCTGGAGGTAAAGAGACGGCTATGTCAGTGTGATAGTCACATTTGGTCGTAATTCCAACATCAGGATCCAGTCTCTATTGTGAGCTGAGTGTAGCTTTAAGATGTTACATTGGGTTGTGTACCCTCATAGTTCAATAGGCAGGGCTATTTTTGACATTGTGTTGAAATATGGTAAACATTGGCTGCTCTTGTAATAAAGGCATCCATGCAAGCTGCTGTTTGGAGTCAGCTCTAATATAGAGCAACAGACTGGGTATTGTGCAAGGCTGATTTTGAAATGCTGATTTACCTGTAATGATACAAGAGTATTATGTATGACTTATGGGAGCTTAAGGCAACCGCAAGGTAAGAAAAATACATTAAGTTCAGTTGATAATTTATCAGTGGGAGGCATGTTTTGCTTTGGGTGAAAAGGGCAGCCATTAATGGTTGTAATTTCAAATCACAAACATACCATTTTAGAAAATGTATTCTGCTTTCATCAGCAGGCCAGTACTTTTTATTTTCTATTTTGGGTAAAGCGTAAATGAATGCCCTCAAACGGCGAGGGAACAGGTGGATCAAAACTCATGAACCAGGTTGCCTTCATTACAAAAGTAAATGATGTGTACTTAAAACCATTTACTGAATCTAACCTTGAATGGCATGCAAACCATAGGATAAGAATAAGCAAATGTATGAATCTCGTGCTGTATTAACACATTTTAATATATTTTCTTACATGCTTTAACCTAGATGTACTTTGGAGAAACCAGTTAATTTATTATCAAAAACTGGTGAGTCTGTCTATTCATTAGCTAGATTACAGCGGCATGACCTGCACTGTAATGCCTTGCACACTTAAAGACAGAGAGGCTTTTGATCTGACTGTACTCCCGGCCTGACTCTGGCTTGAATTGGAATGAGGCCCAATTTGGTTTGGCAAAACAAGAAAATGGGAAATCACCCAAGCAGGGACTTTATCCTTTCACTGACACTGATACTGCCTGCTTTACTTTGCATGCATGGTGGAACTGAAGTCTGGTGAACCAAGCATCTCAGCTTCATTAGTAGCTAGTAGGGATGGGTACCGAGCCCCGGTATTAAACGGGCCCCGGGGCTGAATTGTTAAAGACCGTGGTACCGTTAAGCGCTGACGTTATCGGTCTTTTTATCGGTACTGGAGACATCTAAAATATATGTCGTATGTATTATTGCTACACAAACATTATATTGCAGTTTTAGTGTCGTCAACTCCGTTATCTAATATGCAAAAAGACTGCAAAATGCATCTATGACTATTTTTAGTATTTTCGATCTTTCCAATCCAGACGAGAGATCTCTCTCTCCCCCGTCTCTGTGTGAGGGGGCGGGGCAGTTTACACACACGCGGCTGCTCCATGCAAGCAACACACACACACACACACACACACACACACACACACACACACACACACACACACACCGGT
>CALSBZ010046654.1:765750-776532 GCA_943591055.1 Gobionotothen gibberifrons | reverse complement strand
CCTACCTACCTACCTACCTACCTACCTACCTACCTACCTACCTACCTTATAAACAGTAAATAGATTTACAAATGTAATCTAGGGATATAGGGGCAACGTACATTTCTGGTGGGGTTTATCCTCACAAAGTTTCTTGCCACGCAGTTTCATGCACACATTTTCTGTTGCTTGTCTCTAGGTTGGTCATTGTTGTCATTCTGAGTTGCCTTGGCGATATTCATGCTCAAGCAGTGTGTTGCGTTTGGTTTCTTTGAAGGTCCTTTTCTTGAAGATCAATCTTTTGTCTTGTCTGTTATGTGTTTTAGCATTGAGATAATAAAGGTCAAGGCCTTTCAAAACTCCTTTGAGTTTTAATTAATGTCAACAAGGCCAGGAAATTCAACTCTCACCGTCATTACCATGAATCATAAAGTGCATACATCATTCACTATTTGAATGTCATCAGCTGCCTACTTGTCCTTTTATAGATTGTCTCATAACAACAGGGTCACATCAACACGCGTTTCATCAAGTGTTTGCTAAACCTACAAAACCTGTGTGTGTGCCTGCTCACTTTCCCTTAGTCATGACAGCTAACCACCTCGAAACCTGCTGAATGTCAGTTTCACCAGACGTATAGGGGCCCAGTTTAAGGGGGCGAGTACGAAATAAAACAGGAGACGATGGATGGACCAGCTGAAGGACCAGCTGCCCCCCCCCCCCCCCCCCCCCCCCCCCAAACCTTCTGCCATCTTGGTTGTCAGAACAACGGTCTTGCACTTCTCTCAATTTGTATGCAGAGCCTGATATCAGCCTGGGTTTTGCATCTGTGTAGTCCTTCTGTTAAGCTAACTGAACACATTAGCAGAAGACAGGTAAACCAAAAAGAAGTGTATGACTACTGAGAAATGCTTAACCAATCTAAACATGAAGGTATTATGTTAAGGTGAGTGTAGTCAGATGTTAAATGTGTCTTCAATATTCTTTGTAGGTTTAAACTTAAATGATCAGATTTGAAGGTATCACATCAACAATCGTAATACTGGCCATTCATTTCTTACAGGTGTCTTTTTCAGAAATGTTCAGATACATAATCATATTGCATCAAACTGGAGACACAGCTAATTGTTTTTAGGGGACCCACTCAATTTCCCTGGGACTCTTATCAACTATCAACGTCACTGCAATACGCAGGCCAAATTAGAATGACATTGACCTGGACATCAGCCGGTCAGTGACTACATGATTTTAATCGGTGGATTCATTGTCGGCAGTGTTTGAAGTGTCTGCCCCACTCTGTCTGAAAGGATTTGAATCAATCGTACAAGAATATAAATACAGACTTAAACTGATACATATCTAGTATTCAGTGCAGCTTTTTCAGCCCGCAAAGTATATCTTTTGAGAAAAGATGACCAAATCCTGGTCATTTATGAAGATCATTTTGGTCTTTATCATATTCACACATTTGCATAAATGATTAATTTAGGAAAGCCTTCCAATCTGCATGTAGAATAATAAGAGCTTCACAGTTAAATAACTCACTCCGTCGTTTCACATAAAACTTTTTATCAGGCCCTTCTGGTTATCTCTGCGAGATTCATTGACTCTATAGCAGGGGTGTCAAACTCAAATACACAGTGGGCCAAAATAAAAAAATGGGTACTAGTCGAGGGCCGGACTGGTTCAATGTTTGTTGCAAAACGTATTGAAATGAACTTATTGCACATATTAAACCTGGAACTATCAAAGCTTAGATTATTGCCTATAAAAACAACATTAAACATTAAATAATCAGTTGCATTCATTTCTTATGGCTCTATCTGCAGCTTTTCCAGAGTCATTTCTTAGGATTACATTTTTCCACAGGCCAACAACAGCTTCAAGAAAACTATTTCCCTCAAAGAACAAACCAAACATGCCCTGTTGTCGTGAGAGAAAAAGTGCAGAAGGAAACATCCATTGTAACTCAGTTTGCTGCTCTGTGATATAGTTCAAGCCAGATACTTGGCATCTCTTGGGTGCTAGTTCATCAATGTTTGGGGTCGGGCTCTGAGCTGAGGAAACCCTCAGGATTGAGTGAAGGTGTGCGTGCAATATACCGGCGGGCCAGATCTAATAGTAATTAAAAATTATCCTACGGGCCGAAATTAAATCCACCAAGGGCCTGATTTGGCCCCCGGGCCTTGAGTTTGACACATGTGCTCGATAGGATCACTGTAAGAGGAGGTGGCACAGTTATGAACATTGACAATACATTTGTCTTTTTTTAAACTAGCAAAGAGATCAGTCAGATCAGATTAGGATAATTATCTGTTACCCACATACTGGGAGATCTTTTTTAATCCAAACCTGTATTTCTTAGATGAATTGTACTAAATGGACTCCCTAGAGATCATAGTCGTAATGTTTTTGGTCTTGAGGAATCTGTGAAAATGTTTGGGAACCATGGTGGCTGTAGATCATAAGAACAGTGAAGATGGTTAAAGAAACCCTTCACCTCTCTTTACCTCTAAGCACAATGTATCTATTGTTGTTGTTGCTGCTGTAGGTAACCTGTTGGTAAAACCTTGGAGCTGGGGGAGGTGAATGACATTCCTTTGACATGTTGAACGGCTTTTCACTGTGGCTACTAGACAAGGGCAAACACTGCCTGCCTCTCATTTAGCTTTCTGTCAGTAATCTGTCTGTCAGTGCTGTCGCTTTTTTGTTTTTTAGGCTGCAACTGTTACTCCTCCCTCCTGAGTTCACATTTGGCCCTGGTCTGAAGTCATAGACTGTACCAACCAGCCTAGAAGTTTTAACATTGATTGAAGTAATGGAACATGACCTATGAATAATGCTGCTGTGGTTAACTGCTGACAAGTTACAGAGCTATCACCATTTACCAGCCAAATGCAAGCGTCCAGTAGATTTGCATCACTCACGTATTTTGCACCCTGCCTGCAGCTGTAATATGCCCAGATTAAGTCATCTTGAAAAAAATGTGAGGTTGGGTCGGACGACATCGGAAAGAAATGAACAATTGAAAAGAAAAAAAAAGCTTGGGCTTCCCAAAAATTTATCTTTTTTTACCACAATCTCAAATCTTGTCATTAAACATCTATTTATATCCTGAAGTGTAAGACACATTTGTAAGTTTATATGTAAGCTACTATAATCATTTTGAAGCCCTTAAAATGTGTTTTCATTCTTATTGTCAGTGACCAGCTAGAGCCACAGCAACACCACCACATTTTGGACTTGTCTTAACCTGCAAAGTCTTTTTAAGGGACTAGGGCCTCTGTCTTAGATTGGTCATTCAATTAATTCTGCAACTTACTATTATATTCACACTTTATGTTATTACCAATTGGTCTTTAAAACTGCAGAAAATATTGTGAAATGACCAATTATCTAGCGCTTCAGTGGACACATGCTTCTCTAGTCTGATCATTACTGTGAAACCCAAAGACATTTAATATGTAACGGAAAAAGGACATCATTAATCGACAATCAAAAGCAGTTTAAGAGTGGGTGTTCGATTGATTGTTTCATGGTCACCCTGGCATGCTTTTTCTTCGGGGATGGGCTGCCACTCCCTTGAACACAATCAACTCTTCTCCTTTTTTATATTGCGGAATTCAAGTTGTATGGTTGTTAAACAGGAACTGATACATTCCAGTGTATCTCAAACACAGTTTTACCAACGAGAAACTATCAACTCTTCTTATTTGTAGAATAGAAGTTAAAGGAGACATGTCATGGCCATTTCCACTGATCATAATTCCATTGTTGAGGTCTACTAGAATAGATATATTGTGCAATTTTCCAAACTCACATTGGTTTCTCATACAGCATCTCTGTAAACTACGTGTATTCACTCTCTGCCTTTAACGGCTCGTTGTAGCTCCAATAGCTCCAGCCCCTACCCTCCCTGTGAGCACAGTGTGCTCTGATTGGTCGGTACGTTGTGAATCGCGCTGAGCTCCGTGGAGGTGTTGTTTCCTTGTTTAGCGATACACAGCCAAACACAGCCAAACTCATCCTGTGCACACACAAAGTCACAGCCGAAGTAAAAACAATAAGTGTGGCTTGATATTGAGTAAGAAAAAGGTTTATAGGTTGATAAACGCTGTGAGAATGGGTCTGCAGAGAGAATTTCACCACGATCCCAACTGTCTGTTATCAGCCTGCCGCCAGGGAGGAGAAATCAGCAGAGCTGCCTGCACTGAGTGTGTGTGTGAGGAAGTCCGTGGATTGGTCCATTTGGACCAATCAGCGGGGGTTTAACGTAACGGCTCCGCGGACGTAACGTAACGGCTCCACGGATTGGCCCATTCGGTTCCGGGTACCGCATGACCGTATCACGTCATAGTTCTGGCCGTGGCTACTGGGTGCTTCTACGACACAGCACCCAGGAAGTAAAAAATGGACAATGACGTTTCACCAACGAGCCGTTTTGGGGAGGTATTTTCTGTTTTAGAGTTTTACTCGCTACAGGGTGCACTTTTTGAGGGTTTTGACTCTGCACACCGTTTACATGCAGAAAAACCTTCATAACACACAAGGGGACGGGTAATAACCGGAAAAGCATGACATGTCTCCTTTTAAGGTCAGAAAAAACACCGTCATGCCATCCTGACAAAATCCATATCTGTACACAAACACCTTAAAGGCTTCTCAATTCTCTAATTTCCCCTCCTCGACTCCTATCCTCGTGACTTAGTCACGCCCACAGGAGATGTGAGTGGAGAAGGAGGGGAAGCAGCAGGCGGTTAGAGAAATGAGAAGTCCTCTGAGCGGTCATTTTAAAGAGACGTCCATTAATGATGACAGGAGGCACAGCAGCCCTCTGTCTGATGGACAGATGTGTTCATGACGACTTATATATTTAATTAATTGACAGTGCGGTATAATGAGACAATAACAGGCTACAGATGCGAACATATACACACACATATATTTATTTATTTAAATATATACAATTTCAGAATCAAACCAGTATGAGAGCACTCTCATAATAACATAACACTATCAGAGACTGGATATATCCCCCCCTCTCTCTGGTCGCTGAAATGGGGAATTGAAATGACGGGCCAAAAGTTGTATTTACAAGTATTAAAAGTAAGCATAGGACACCAAACCAACTGAGACCTGTCTGTCCGCCGCATCTACGCACTGTACAACACGCACCTACACCACACACACACCTACACACTGTATCACACACACCTACAGCTCCTAAAGCATAATCAGGCTACAGCCGTTGTGTATTTTATCATGTGAAGCACTAAATGGTCTTAGAAAAATATCGACTCTTTGTTTGTAGATATCTACTAAACTACAGCATACAAATACAGAGAGTAATGTAGGCATGTTATGCTGAGTGATATATATTTTACACACTGCTCTGCTTTCTGCATGGACCTCACAGCTGTTCTCACTGTAAACATCGCGTCGCGATGAAAGCAGTTACTGAAATAATATCCAGGGGATGCATGCAGAGCTGTCATTGGCTGAGATACGTCCGGCTGTGCGTCACGACTCCACCGTTCCCAGAAATGCATCCGCGGAGGAGCCGTGGAGGAACCATCAGTGTATCCTCGATCATAGCTCCTCCAGAGAGCCTCCTCGATGCTCGATGCTCGGTCCTCGATGTGCATTTAGAGAAATTAGATGTCCTTCAACATGGCGCGCTGAAATCTATTTCCGGGTCACTACCGGAGGACCGAGGAGTCGAGGAGGGGAAATTAGAGTATTGAGAAGCCTTCCTTGTTTCAGCCCCCCCCCCAGGATTATCTACCAAACTCTTCTTCCTTCAACCAGCGCCGTTTCCTCTGCTCAGTCTCTGAATCCTGTTGCCGTGGTTACCCTTCCGTTGTACACAATGGCATGGTGGTTGCATAATGTTTTTCTGCAGTTTGTGGTCCGCTCCACAGCCGAGTAGGCAGTGAGCACTCGGAGCCGCCCTCCCACACTTCGCTCCATGCTAATGAAAAGCTTGACCTCACTGGGGGGTTTTCACACTGAATCATACGGGACAGCAGAGAGCCTCGGAGCCTGTGCTCCCTGCTGCAAAGGCAACTTACTTTGGTCTCCGCAGTCATTGGTTGAACTTCATATAAGTGGCAGTCAGTTTGACATTCTTCTATGAACATGGTACTCTGGCTATCAAAGCTGACCACCAATGTGAAGGATGTAAATAGAGTCACATTAAAAGCCTCTGATCGATGTGCGCCTTGGCCGTACTAACACCCTTCAGAGTACACAAGAAGACATCATTGTTTTTAAGTGTGTGTATTATTTTTTTATTGTGGGATTCTCGTAGAGTTTGTATCCAGAACTGGACAGGGGTTTGTGACATTGTCATTTGGGAAGATTGCAATTTGTGATCAAGGACCAATATCAACAAATAATTCATCTGTTGCACTTACAGTAGATGATAAAGTATATATTGACAATGTTGACTATATAAGACCCATTGCAACACTTTCAGTCGGCAATACTACAGGCTGAAATGAATATGATAACAAACAAAACATTTGAACATGGTTCAGGTGTTCCCATTAATGACATACTGTAGGCTGTGGTGGTCCGACCTATTCTATTTTGTCCCACCATACTTTCATAAGGAACTGAACATATTTTTAACACTTCTCAACAATGTGATAGCTTGTCAAGCGCATTTCCTCTGTGGTTATGCCGAGCTGGTTCCTCAAGCGGCAACCTGGTACACTTTAAAGGCCTGATCAGGTTTTCCAAAATATATTTACTATTAGTCCATTCACCCATTGGTTTTTAAATAGTCAAATATAGTTAAACAAAGTATGTAAAACCTTTCTAAAGTCCACTACTTCAAAGTACTTCTTTGTCAAAACAAACCCTCAATATATTCAGTTTGCCTAACTAGAACATATAGTTCCATACAAACGCTCTGTTAATCAGCCAATCAATTACCTGTATTACTTTTCAGCATGGCAGTTTTCAGCTTGGAGAAAAAGTAAAAAAGACGTGTTCAGCAGCCTGCTTTGTAAAAGCAGTGATTGGGTATTTCAGATAACTAATGTGTCATTTGTCAGCAGAATGTCGTTTCTGTTCTGTTTGTTATCTCCTCTGTCATCTACACTTACCATTTCCTTTAGCACAGAAACACCCAAGATATTTGTAGAGGAAGTGCTAAGAGCTGTCTCCACTTCAGGACGAATAGACCGCCGTGCTGAATTTGGACACCGACAGAGGATGGTGTGCAGTGCCCTCGGGCTTTATTCCTCCCCTATGAGCCAAAGACAATTTAATTAACTAGAGAAGCAGAACTGTAATTGTAGTGACTAGGCATGCCACACCAAACAAAGATTGTTGATCTATTTCTATTCGTGTACAGATGTGGATGGAAAATAAGTATGACCTTAATTCTCACAGGGGTATATGTTTGGAAAAATGGTCCTGTGGTTGGTAAATTGAGGTGGGCTCATCTGTTTAGGAATTCAGTTCAAAATGTATTAGGGACCAGCTATCAAGGTTGAATGGTTTTCATGGAGGTTAGTAAGACCAATAGTGCACAACCAGTCAAATGTGATGCACATTAAGCTTAGCCATTACCCACTTTAACAGTTGTTTAACAGTCTCTTTCTTTCATTCTCACTTTGTCTCGAATGTTTACCCTCTTAAGTGCCAGGGAATTTGGCAGCAATGCAAAATGATTTTCATCCCCATGAAATATTAATCTCCAATGCACAGCCCATCCAAGGTTCATCAGAAGGCCTGTTTTCTTTGGATTGTCATCCAAAACACTTGGCAGTGCTGCTCTTTAAACATTTAGCACATCACCATATCCATAAAACCTGGCAGCTGCTTTGTTTTCCATCACCGTGATGAGTTTCACTGTTTATTTGGTATCGAAACACTTAATGAATGGAGGTCATTCCCGACAAAGTCAACAAAGTTAGGAACTTACTAATGGACTGGCATGCCTCCTTCTCTAAGTGCTAACTAAAGGGGAGTGTGGTAAAACATTTCAGTGTGTATGAGTTAACTGTTTTACTTTCAAATGGATGTATTAATATCAACTTGTGTGTTTGCTAGGTGTTGGTGTGTAAAAACCTTAAAACACCTTCATTTGATCTGAAAACACTTACAGTTGATGAACTTCACCTAATAATGAAACAGTCCGTTCCAATAAGCCACAGTGAGGTCGCTGATGTTCCTTGGAACACTTATTGATCTGCTGAGACTGGTTGTTGGAGTTCTGCAAACTTAGTGTGAGTGGGCGCGTTCAAGCACTTGAGCTTGAATGAAGTTGAATAAATGCAGTGCAGGCAGTTGAAAGAGAGGTTACAATGTACTGCGTTTGCACCTCTTTACCATAAATTGTGGAGTAATGTTATGATTTAAATACAAATGTAACAGCTGCCACACTTGATGGTTTTCTACGATGCTGACATGGTGTTGACTGATCCCAACAGCCTATCATTGGGCTGCGAGAACACACTGCTTTTTCACAAAGCTGACGTGGATGGAGACATGTGCCAAATTAGAGCGCCTCACTTCAGATGACTGCATTACCCAACCTGAAACATAGACCTGTATTCACTGACATCATAGAAAGATTGAATAGGCCGATGTGAGACAGCAGTGTAGAATAGGTATTTTCTGAGATTATTACAGTGATAGCCAGACTAGGATGCAAAGACAACAGAGCAAACACTTTAAAACTATCTATAGAAAGACTGTTTCACTTTGTTGCTGAATTCTGGCTATTTGACTATCAATTGAAAATGTCAAAATAATTAGATAATATTAAGAGCTCAAAATGACAATAAGCAATGCTTCAGTGTCAAGCCCATGCCAACATTCTGAAAACATGACAGTTGAGTAATACAGCACAATTTATCTTTTAATACAAATCGAAAAACTTATGAATATTTTTGACTGGTATCAAAAGTGCTATCAGTTATTGATATTTTTCATGGTATTTGATCAGATTCCACTACGGTGACAACACTAGTTCACATGATGCCACTTGCAGTTGATTGTGCCTGTCACTGGTCAGCAGTAACCAAAATGAACATGAATGCAACAAGGCACAGTTTCTCTGTGGTTCGCGCTAAAAAATAATTGGTGAGATTACACTTCTTATCATCCCACTTGTGTGCCACCCCCCCCTCAGTCCATGTGCGTCCGTATGAGATGTGACAGAGAAGCTTTGTGTGTACGATGGGTTCCTTTTCAAGAGAGCTGCTGGCCTGCGCGCTATTGTGCTTAACACTTCTCAGCTTTTCAGCACCCTCTCAAATGTCACAGTAGTACACAGAGCCAATCAATAGCTGGCCCTCAGTAGTGGAAAAGAGGTGATAGACAGTGTAGTATTGGCCACTATAGCACAAGCACAGTGTTTATGTAATCTTATCAAATGTGTGAACCATAAAAATGCTACTCAGTTTAGTCATTTTATTTGATGTGAGTGTAATGGGATGAATATATGTCAACATCTAAAAACGAATAACTACGTAATGCGACATGCAGACATGGTCTTTTGATCTTAAGCCTATATTGTACTGTATGTCTAGTAGTGTTGTAGTAAATGTGAGCATTTGGTGCTCTTCTTGGTTTGAATATTTCAATGTTAATTATTCTGTCACATCATATAGACTACTAAATGATTACTTAATCCAAAAGAGAAGAATTATAAAAAATAACAATTGATCACGAATATAATCTTTTAATACACACTCCCCCCCCCCCCCTCAGTTTATTGAATTTAAACCAGTTCCAGTGAAGTTTTACCTAAGAGCAGCAAGACGAAATGAGTTTGTTGTAGAGAGTTTTGTGATAAAAAGGAAATAAAAACAATTGACTTTATAAAATGATGAACTTTTGGGACACGATTCCCTCTCAGCAGCCCATTCCCTTGTATCTCCGTGGTACTAAATGTCCATCTTTAGCAGTGAGTCAGCTCTAATCAATAAAGGGACAGCTGCATGGTGATGTCATTGCTGGCAGGGTCACCAAATGCTTTGAGAAATCATTGATGTGTTTTGGTTTGGGAGTTGCTATAACTATAGAGGGGAAGCTACTTAAAAATCAAGAAAAATGAGTGTTTTATACTATTATCACACAGAAACAGTGTGTGGCGCAGTGGTTAACATATTGCACTGTGCAGTTGATCTGATGCAAGCTGGGCTTTTTTTATCGTTATACATTGAGGGATATGTTTTGGGGCTGTGTGAGGGGGTGGTGTTTAAACTGTCATCATATACATACATTACACTCCCACAAGTGTAGGCTGTATTTAAGGGACTGTGATGTATAGATGGATTATGACAGGATTAAGGGCAAAGATTAGAAGGGCAAGTATCATACCTTCCTTTCCAGCCCGGCTTCAGTATATTGGATTATTCTGCAGTAAATGATTTACATCCAATGCTGTCCAGACAAGCATAAGCTTGGTTATAGTGACGGCTTGGTCATCCTCTGTCTGGCTGGAAGACAATCATTCTACTGGTAAAGAACTAAGGCCAAACAATAGAGTGGTGTAGTGATGATGTGTTTTTGTAGACTGACCCCAAAGTTAGCATCGCAACGGCTCCCTCGCCAAAAATTGAATTTTGGAATGATGCAGAAAATAAGATACACACGTTTTTGATACTTACACGTTCTGTTTAGCAGGATAATCTATACATATTTACACCACTTTTATGATAGTGTAGGCGTATATATGAAATTGCCAGATGTAAATGTTAAGATGATAATGATATTAACGTGTTTGCCACAGGTCTTATTTATGCATTATTTCAAAATCCAATGGAAAAATCCCGTTGCTTT
>CALSBZ010046654.1:739128-764642 GCA_943591055.1 Gobionotothen gibberifrons | reverse complement strand
CCCCCCTCCCTATGAGCCCAGTGTGCTCTGATTGGTCAGCTCGCCCATCTGTTCTGATGAGTCCACCACCGTTACAGCGGAACATCAGTGATGATGTGTTACAATGGTGTTAGTTAGCAACCAGAAAATGACACCAGTAATGACAAACAGATGAGAATGCTGCGTGGTGTCTGGGTGCCGTGTTGGCGGGACGTTACGAGGCTCGCTGCTGCGAGGAGCGGACAGTGTGAGCTGGCTTACTGGTGTGGTTTCCTGGTTGCTGCGTGGGGTCTGCGAGACAGCGAGACAGGCTGAGCTCCGCGGTGTCTCGCCGGCACGGCACTTGGTCTATATCCAGCATCCAGGGAAACACAGCGGGAAAACTACCTCAAACTGTCCGCTCCGGGAGCCCCGCGGGGCGGACTCCTGAGCTGCTCGGAGTCCACCCTGGCAGAGGGTGTGCCTATTGTTCTATAGCTGTGTGCCAATTGGTCCATTTGGACGTAGTGACGTCAACCTACCCAGGAAGAAACAAATGGAAAAATAAAAATCTCCAACGAGGCGTTCTGGGGCAGCATAGACAGGCCTTTCTGTGTCAGAGTTTTACTCGCTACAGGGTGTACTTTGAGGGTTTGTGACTTTGCAGACCGTTTACATGCATAAAAAGCTACATAACACACAAGGGGACGGGTAATAACCGGAAAAGCATGACATGGGACCTTTAAGATACAATAATCAGAAACCAGGGGACACTAAAAAGTGACGCACACAGCTGGGACCGGAGCGCTTGGTGAAATAACATTATTTATTGCTGCTAGTTTGAAAAAATGAAGCTGTTTGACAGCATTAAATAGGCCATATTGTGATTCTAAATGCCTTAATAAAGTGGCATTTATAATGTAGTTTTCTTTGATTTACTAAAAAAATTATTTTCTTTTGTATCTTGTTACTCTTATCTCTTATCACAAACTGTAAAGGTTCTGCTTCTGTGTGTGTCCGTATTTCCTATGGGGATTTACAAAATAAAAATACAGAAGTAGCAGCGTAAAAAAGAAAATGACAGTTTGTTCTGGCTATACTTTCATTGTTTTGCCCCCTGCTCACATACACTAGTGTTGCTGCTACTGTCCATAATCAGAGTTAACTTTATTACTAACACGACATCAGAACACAATCGTTTTACCCAAACCAGCTATTGGTACTGACACTTGACTTTGAAAACAATTCTGAATCATCTAATTTCTTCAAGAATATTCACATATTATTTCCATTAATTATTAATCTGGCAGCTATTTCCTAAACTAATCCTTTATAAAAAAGTATCTGCAATTTCCTCAAGCCTAGAGCAACGCCCACACATATTTTGTTTGACCAGCTCTCCGAAACACAAACATAATGTTGTTGATGAATTAACCTTTACATAAGAAAAAGAAGAGAAAATAATCTCTGGCATTTTTGCTTGAAGAATATTTTCAACACTTCTTGAACAAAGTAGATGCTAATTTCTGTCTATTGACAATCTTAATTCATACTGTTTCATTATGTAACGTTAATTTGGCTGCTGTTATTGTCAAAAGCGCATAAGTTACTTGACCATATCTGCAGTGGGGAGATGTCTTTGAAGGTGTAGCATTATGATGTCTAATTGAAGGCCTGTAGCTTTGAAGCAACAGACTGATAATCTAATCGTCCATGTTTTCAGTTGCCTCACTGATGCTGTTAGCCTGGCCTCTGTGTTGCTGTCTGCATGTAAATTGACTGAAAGCAGCTTTGCTTTTCGAAGCAGTTACTTTCTACTTTGTTTATGCAACTGTGCTTCCATGTGTGCATGTTCAACAGGCAGCTCTGTATATAGTAAACCTGAAGTAAACACCTGCTATATTAAGGGTTAAGAGAAGCATGCAGTTATAAATCTGTAACCGGTGCCGTACCTTTCCACAGATAAACACTGCCGTGTTCTGCGAGGCATTATCTCATAGCCACAAACAACCTCTCCTCTCCTATCATCCCCTCCCCTCCTCCTGCTTTACAGAAACAAGTAGGCCAGAAGTAGGAAGCCTTGTCAATGCTTAAAGCACAACAAAGGGAACCAAGCAATTTGATCCTGCAGACTATCTGGGGTTTTGCAGGGTTGAGGGGGAGAGCTGCTCTTGAAAAACACTCCCCTGCCTCTGTTTGTCAGTGATTCCCAGGAAGACTTTCTCTTCTCTGCGTGCTCATTATTTCCTCCCCATCTTTTCGGTTGCTCAGCAGCATTCGTGCAAGTCAGTGCTCTGCCTCAACATCCCAGGAGGAACAGAGGGATTTCCCAGCTAGCATCTGCTCGTAGGTTAACATTAGGGCTGTGTCTGCGTCATTAACTCCTTTTAACTTCTAGCTGGACATTTAAGAGCTAGGTGTCAGCTCTCAGAAGGAGTAACTCCACATGGGAACGGGTGCAAGATTTTCAGGTTTCTAAGGTTTTATGTTTTCCTGCACTACCTCACCAAGAGAAGGACTCAGTTGAACTGCTGCCATGTTCCCCTTGTTTGTATGTGATTGCAGCTGGTGTTGATAACAAAGGGTGGGTTCACTCTCCCCTCTATTTCTGTGCGTACAGTGGGAGAGCGTTGGAAATAACAGAAGTGTGTGGAGTTGATTCCCACAGGCTATATGCCATCACCCTGATGGCATGTGACATGGATTTGTTTTCCTGATGCACTTGTTCTCTGTGTTATTGGTACCTTGTTCATAGTGGCTGTGCTTGAATGGGTTATTGGAAACGTTGCTATCTTTTCAGTTCATTTTCATGAAATTGAGCACATTATTTCTTAAAGAGGCCCCATTAGGCTTTTGGGGTTTTCACTTTCCTGTAATTCCTTATATGTAATCCTTTGTGTACTCCCATTACATAGTGACATCACTAAGTAACACTCACGCTACTATTGGCTATCACTCCAACGCATTGTACGTGATAGGCTAAGGTTCATCTCTTAGCTTATGTCAATAGCCGCGTTCACACCGAGTACTTTGCTGTACTTAGTTCCCGGCACTAAATACAGATAGCGTTCACACCGGAAATAAGTCCCTGGGGGACGTCACTTCTTCTTCTTCTGCTTTGGGTTTACTGGCAGGCCGCAAACAACTTCACGGGGTATACTGCCACCCGAAGTCCCCGGCCGGAAGTCCCCCCGGAGTTGGGGACTTCCGAGTAAATCACCAGAACGCCGACACCTCCTCATCTCCACCGCTCCCATGTTTTATTTTGTGTTGTCATAAGTTAGTCTCTCTGTGTTTCTGCGCGATGCTAATAATGCTAATGCGAGGATAAATGGCGGCTCTACAAAACATTTCAGAGTTTTACGGGGCGTGGTTTGCAATCGCCCAGCCAATCAGAACTGGGGTACTTTTTTCCCACAGGAAAGTGCCTGCTCTCAGCAGGCGCTAAAAATGGGGTGAAAAGTTCCCGGCACTTAGTTATTTTTTTGGTGTGAACGCAACATCAGGGGTACTAACGGAACTAAACGCGAAAAGTACGGGTGAAAAGTACTCGGTGTGAACGCGGCTAATCACAACAGAGCCGGCAAACTAACCAATCAAAGCAGACTGGGCTCTGGTTTCAGACAGAGGGTGGAGGAGACCTTTTTGAACATTAAAGCATGTAAACATATCACAGTAGAAGAATACAATACAATTGTTAACCTGAAAATGAGCATAATGTTTGGAATTGAGGTCTTTTAAGTTTGAAACATGTCATTTTCAAATGTTCTCCCAATCATCCACCTTACACCCAACAGGTGCTTAAATATAATATATCTTATGATCATATCACTTTTCAACAGTCTTACATTTCTCTCACCAATACCTTTTGCTATTCTTCAAGAGTGCATACATCATTATAACGATTCAAGAGTGCTTCACTGACTGCGGAATTAAATGTGGGAAAAACATGTCACAGGATGTCTTCAGAACTGCACAGATGGTGTATAATCACAACAGGAAATCAGTTGTTTCCTTTCTCATCTTCAACATTATTTTCACACCCCAGTCCCACGGTTTGGCAGATCACACTTTTCCTCTGCATGAACTTTCTGCAGAGGAGAGTTTGACATCTCACATGAGTTGAAGGATGTTCTGAGCGAACGGCTTGTTCTGTTTTGTTACTGTTGGCATTTCAGGTTCATTAGATGCCAACATGTTTTCTCTTTCTTACTTTTCCAGTTTCAGTGGTTAGCACATGAAGTTATCTATCCGTTTACCTCCATGTCTGTTTTTATAGAGACTCGAAGATATCACCAGCTGGACTACGGTGATACCATTTATAGATTTGCCTGTCCCACTGTTTTGGCCAAACTTGACCCACTCTACCATGCTGCACTGCGTTATATATCAAATGCACCCTATAGGACTCATCATTGCAAACTGTATAGCCTAACTGGATGGTCCTCACTCACTATGCGTAGGATGCAGCATTGGTTTTTATTAATGTATAAAGCCATTTTAGGTCAGCTTCCACTGTACATATGTGCCAGATTTGCTCCAGTTTGTGACTCTTACAACCTCAGATCCAGTGCCTGGATACGGTTCCAGGTTCCTGCTGTGCGGACTGAGGCTGGAAAAAGGGGTCTCTTTTATTATGGTCCTTGGTCTTGGAATGACCTTCAATCACGCCTCAAACTGAGGGCACTTGTCTCTATAGCATGTTTTAAATTGAAGTTGTCTGAGGTCCTTACCACCAGCTGCTCTTGCAGTAATAAGTAGTGCACCTTTCTTACTGTCCTAATGTGCACAATGTAGTAACTGCTTTTTTGTCTTTGTTTTCTTAGTTATGTTCTCTGAATTTTATATGTTTGTGTTATGTGTAACGTTGCTGCCTTCTTGGCCAGGTCAGCATTGAAAATGAGATTTTATCTCAATGCTTTTTTATCTGGTTAAATAAAAAGAAAAAATACGTGAATTTGTAGGTTGAACATATAACCTGTAGCCATAAAGTATTCTCATCTCTTTAGCTGTCTGAACTTGACCTTAAGAGCTGCTGTGTGTAGCTCAAGTGATTATCCCTTTGAGGTATAGGGTGGTGCACTGATGACATAATGTTTTAAGGCGAAACTGGAAGTTAGCATTGTAGGGGTCTCCATTGACAAAAAAAGAAACCTTAAAAAAAAGCTATCGCTAGGCTATAAACACACTTGTTGCTTGCCTGCACATCACCTAAGCTAACATTGGCTAATGTAATAATTCCTTTAATTGCTATATCACTTAAAATAAAAAAGTGGCTGATGTTTGGCGTGATGACGTTTAGTACTCTCATTTAGCCACTTTGCAATCACCGTTTATGACTCATTGAAGCTTTGGACTATCACGAGATGGGTATTTACTGACATACTGTATGTTATGTTGAAAAAAAGTGAAAACTCTTTATCTTGTGTTTACCACAGATCTTATTTCAGGCTTCTAACCACAAACATGTTAAAATAAGTTGACTTCGAGACGAGGGAAAAGGAGTCGGTAAATGCTAACTCATTTCCGCACCACTTTTTGAGGTCACTCATTGGCTTATTGTGGCTTAATCCAGCCAGTCATGTGTGAAACAGGTGGCCAGTCATTTGAATATAGATTGTGGACTCCTGTACATACAATTACAGACACATTGTAAGCCACAGCCCCCCACCTTATTCTGTCCATTTCGCTTTACATGACAGATCAGATCCTGATGTTTTTTCCTTCTATATGAAAGGTGGGGGCCACAATAGGCTGAAGCCAGCTGAATAGGGGTGACAGTGTGATAAGAATGATAAAGGCGTCGTCCACGGGTCTCTCTTCCTCTTCACATTGTCTGCTTCGTGTCTCTGGTTCAGTCGCGGGACAAGTCACTTCCTTAAAGAGACATCATTTCCTTTAGCCAGTCTGTAGTTGTGTTCGTCAGCAAAACAATTCCAACCATCACCATGAGATCACTTCCCTTCAAAATATCTCAGTTTAATGTGGTTCATTATAAAATGAATTCTCAAATATATATCTAGAGGGGAACGTTTGTTTCACCAAGTAAAAATTGTTTAAAAGTCATATCTAGTAGTAGAAGTTCTTAAATCGTTTTCTAACCTTAATTTCCCCCCGCCGTACACCAATCTGCTGTGGTCAAAGTAAATACAAAATAAAGGCTAAACAATCATTAAGAAATTCATTGAAACTGCAATATAGACTTGTGCAATATCTAAAATGCCAGAGGTGCAATGTTGGTAAAGGGAAAATATGTCTCAATTTATAGTTCTGAGTTAAGGACTTTGATTGCAAACAAAACAACAAATGTGATTCTCTCTATTGAGGTGATCATTTTCCTAGTATTACCACGTGTCTGGAAATGTTACACGTTCCAGACGTTACACGTTCCAGACCTTACCTTACCCATCACATTCTTCACATTTTATAGACCCAAATAATCCAGTGAATCCTCTGCTAATGAATCACCTTAGAAAAGCTACCAACTTACTCACTCTTACTTATTTTCCTGACATTTTGAGACTCTTCTCATCCCAAATAAATACTTTTGGAGATGTCCTGACTCTTGTCTTGACACACTGCGTTTTCAATGTGGTTGACAATAGTGGAGGTAATGTGGATCTTGCATTTACTCCTCAGATATCGGGAGACCCATTATAGCGAGAAGATTAGAGCAGGAACATATAGCAGGATTGCTTCCTGACAACTCCGCACTCTCCTCTTGGCAAGACTGTGGGAGTGGGATGACAGCACAGGGATATCTTTTTATCGCAAACCATTTTTTTTTTTGCCATTGCTTTTGCCATATCTATAACTCTGTGTGAAAATCTGGCAGTGGACATAAAAAAAACCGAGACAGAATGTGGCACACTTTCTCTCGTTTTCTCTCTCCCTTCTTTCTCTCACCCCCTCGTTCTATGCCTCCCTCTGTGGGCGTTTGGTACACTAAGTGCTTCATGATTGCGAAGGCCGTGAGGAAGCACAATCGGCGGAGGCGTCAACAGCCTTCAGCCGAGTGTCCTCGCTTCCCCAAGGGGTTTTTCTGGCAGTGTTTCGGGGAAGGGACAGTGGAGTCCAGTCCGATAGCAGCGTTCAATAACAAAACATGGCAGCAGTGTTATTGACAGTGGAATTTCCATAACAGCTCCTGTGTTGTTCATTCGTTGAGTCATTTGTCATTTGTGCTAAAATGTCACGCAGACTCACCACATTTTTTTGGATTAGCTTAGACAGTAAAAGTGCCTGTGTATGCACTATATTCTGTAGTGCTGTTTTCATTCCTCTTCAAATAGACCTCCTCTTTTTCTTTATCATGGTTTTATTTATTGAAACGTATAGGGCATGCAGGAATCAGCATTTCTGCTTCTATATTTTAATGACTTTCTTCCAGTTGAAGAAATACTAATATTTCTTCAACTGATATGTTGATATTCCTTCATTGTGGTAAATGGCACATTTGATATAAGCAGCTTCTGAGTGTGTGGGATGTAGGATTACTGCTCCAATGTTGTTTTGTTGTCCTGATCTGTGTTCTGTTGTGCTGCTTGGATATCATTTACAAACCATCGTCAAACTGATCTGAGGGGTTTCTGAGGATGAGGGCAGGTATTTCGATTAAACTACCGAGATGTGCACTAATACCAATTTCCAGTGCAGAAGGAGATTTGTGTTCGAGAGACACATTCTGGGATTAATAGAGGAACAAAGTTGTGAGATATAAGGCATGAGATGATCATTTATATAGTCTTTACAGAAGAATTTGATTTTAAAATTGGAGTAAGTTTCCCGAACACCACCTGGCATGGTGTTGCCTTGCCTTTAATCTGAATACTTACGTGGGTATTTAATTAGCTCTCATTGCTACACAAGTTATATTACGGCGCCAGGCAGGATGTTATCGGTTATTAATCAAAGCTGTTTGGAATCAACAGTTTGTAATGCCTTATTATCCCGCCCACTCCTTTAGGCTCAGAGCTCTGTGTCTTTGATGCAGATATAGCCAATCTATTTCAATTACTCATGTCTGTTACAATGACTGTCCTCAGTCTCTATATACATTTGAATCTTGTTATTTGCATATTTTTAACAGAAGTCTCTTTGTTGTAGTTTATAGAAATATATTTATTGCCAGTCATTATTTGGTATTTGTTCATGATTCTTCGGGTTGTAGCTTTTAAATTATTATTATAAATTAGTAAGACTCTTTTAAGAGTTAGATGAGAAGAATTGGCTTTACTCTCATATCTATAAGGTGAATATTTATAAGTAGTCAGCAGAGAAACAGCTAACCTACCCAGGGGCGTCCAACTGCCCCCCTAAAAAATAGCATTGCCACCCCAGTTGGCATCTTTCTTTTGAAAGAAAAGTTGTGGCTCATCGGACATTTATGAGAGAAAATCCCTAATGTCCGAGTGCAAGTGAATGCAGCACAAGACGCGAGCCTTGTAACCCGGCCCTGGCGCGAGCGTGGAAATGTGATTGGCGACGATTTGATTTGAACGGGATGGCGCAAAACGAGAAGCATTCGGACCCAAGTAGAAGGAAGGAATGAGGTATTTGTGGTCTACAATGACAGAGAAGAGACTGTCAAGTTTGGCTGTACACTGCATTGAATCAAAACGCACTAAAGCTTTAGATCTTAATACGTTTGTGAGGCGTTTTGCTGAACAAGATGGTAATCGCCACATTCAGCTGTTATAGGCATGCCAACATGATGCTCTGCTCACGGATGACTCGATGAGCATAACAAACTGTTAAGATGATGACCTTACGTGTGTAAATATATTTCTTTCTTTGAGGGGGTCTGCCCCCAAAAAACGGTTTTAAGTCCTGAGAAAGTCAAATAAGACGGTGTGTAAAACTACACTGCCCAGCCAAACAAAAGTAACCACTTTGATTTAACTAGGCCAGTAGGTAAGGGCATTCCACTGGATAATAACTGCAGCGATGTGTACATGTTTTAGCTGAATACATGTTTTTTTAACCCTAACTGATGCAGTTACTCACTTCTTTAATGTTTGTTTTTTCTGATGTAAAGCAATGAAGTTGTGGGGTGCAGAACTGTTTGATTCTTTTGAATTTTGATATATGAGGGCAGTGTTTCCCACAGAATTTGATTCTATTTGTGGGGGCACATTGATTGATATGACTGCGATTAAATCAGCATATACTTCTGCCAAGGGATGCCCTCCCTCAAAATCTCCTGCCACCCTCTTGCCACACCATGAATATTTGTCTAGATCCACCCCTACCCCTGTCAACAGATTTAAAAAATCTTTAAACAGTTAATATGTTAGTGAGTGAGCTTTGGAGATGATTTAATGCAGATGTGTATTTGTTTATTATTAATATCTCAAGGCTTTATGACACTTTTTGACAATCCTTTTTTTTTTCCCCCAGTGGACAGTTTGCTGTGGTCAGAAGATGTCGACACAGGAATACGGGTGTGGAGTACGCTGCCAAATCCATCAAGAAGCGACGCAGCAAGTCGAGTCGCCGGGGGGTGACGAGGGAAGACATCGAGCGTGAGGTGAACATCCTGAAGGACATCCAGCACCCCAACGTCATCACGCTCCATGAAGTCTTTGAAAACAAGGCGGAGGTCATCCTGATCCTCGAGCTGTGAGTAGCATCGTCTTTATCTCGTCTGTACGCATCACCACTGGGCACATTTAGGTTAGAAGCACAAAATACAAATATCAACTGGAACATTTGCATAATAGGGCCCCTTAAAGTCAGTAGGGTCTAAATGGAGTAATGAGCTTAAAACCAAATACAGTTTACGGAGTTATTTTCCCTCCATTCGTTTGACTAAGCCAAGACACAAAAGTAGAGGCGAACACAAGTGCGCATGTTCTATTGGCCCAATGGTTGTGGGGAAATGAATTTCTGCCTCCAAAGCTCAATCAAATTCTCTTTATACATCCATGCCCAGCAAAAATAATGGTGATGACATCATTGGGTTTTTTTAAACTTAAAGGTCACCTATTATGCAAAATCCACTTGTTCATGTCTTTTATACATAAACATGTGTCCCCTCTGTAAAAAAGCATGTGTCCCCTCTTGCTCACTTTTTGTCCTGATCCATTTCTATAAAAACCTGAAAATGAGCTGATCAGATTTTGGCCACTTTATGATGTCATAACGAGTGTTTGGCTTGTGTAACCATCAGCCAATCACCAACCAAGGTAACCCCCCCCCCCCACCTTATCACCTGAATCTCCTCCTAGATCACCAGTGTGTTCTTTTTAACCAAATATCTCTCAGAGGGGCGTGGGGAGGGGCTCCTTATTTTCATCTAAAGTAACAGACAGAGAATCAGCACTTTTGAAACAGGGCTGAAACAGAGGGGATTATGGGATGCTACAATGCATGATCGGTTTGGTATTTGGAGCCAAACACTTCAGAGACATGTTTGTATATATCTGAGATCTATTATATATTGATGAAAAACAGTATAATAGGGGACCTTCAGAGCCTTGAAAGAATATTAAACAGTTTTCACGGGTTGTACCCCTGATGAGCAAATAGACTGACCCTTTTCATCTCTATCTTATTTTTTCTTGTAGTTTTAAAGCTATAATAATTGTCCTCATGGTAACCAGTGTTCAGAGTGCATGGATTGTAAACTGATTGAGGTGTCGTGTGGCACAAAGATCACTAAGCACCAGTTAAACCAGTTTTACCGGTTCAGGTGGATCTGAAAACGCTGTCGGATTATTCATGTTTACATTATGATTATGCAGCTGACACGCTTATTCAAAACTAATACGCATGGAAGCAGAATACAAAACATCCCAATTAGTAGGTAACCTTACTGCCAGTGGTTATTAGTCTAATGTTGCACTCACTGGACAACATTCCTGACATGTGAGATGAAATAGTCCTACTGCACATACAATCACAATATTTATAAGGCTTGATCAAATGCTTCAGGGTGAAGTCTTATTAAATCAGAATTAAAATCACAATGACATCACTTTTGCACAGAAGTACACAAATGATCTAACTGTCACGATCAGCTATTTTAAAGGTCCCATGTCATGGCCAAATACATCACTGTACCCAGGAGGAAAAAGAGAAATCTCCAACGAGGCGTTCTGGGGCAGCATAGACAGGTATTTTCTGTGTTAGAGTTTTACTCGCTACAGGGTGTACTTTGAGGGTTTGTGACTCTGCACACCGTTTACATGCAGAAAAAGCTACATAACACACAAGGGGACGGGTAATAACCGGAAAAGCATGACATGGGACCTTTAAACAGCACTGAATTGAACGGCAGCTTAACAGTGCAGGCTCATTTATGATCTTGTCCTTGTTTTTTCTTCCTCTTAAATATTTATAGAACTGATCTAATGTTTCCTCATTCCCAAAACACCAAACAAATGCTCTAATACATCACTATAAACTCTGCTACGGACTAGCACACAGGTTTATACTGTAGGCCTCATCTCAGTTCAAACCAGTAAACACATGATTCCATAATTCAGATTTCCTCCTAATGTCCCCTGCAAATGCAGCCATCCTAATACACTGAACAAAAATATAAACACAACACTTTTGTTTTTGCTCCCATTTTTCAAGAGATGAACTCAAAGATCTAAAACATTTTCTATATACACAAAATAACCATTTCTCTCAAATATTGTTCACAAATCTGAAAAAATCTGTGATAGTGAGCACTTCTCCTTTGCCGAGATAATCCATCCCACCTCACAGGTGTGGCATATCAAGATGCTGATTAGACAGCATGATTATTGCACAGGTGTGCCTTAGGCTGGCCACAATAAAAGGCCACTCAAACGTGCATTTTTGCTTTATTGGGGGGGTCTGGGGTGGGTCCGAAAACCAGTTTGCACTTCGCACAGCCATTGAAGAGGAGTGGACCAACATTTCACAGGCCACAATCAACAACCTGATCAACTCTATGCGAAGGAGATGTGTTGCACTGCGTGAGGCAAATGGTGGTCACACCAGATACTGACTGGTTTTCGGACCCCCCCAGACCCCCCCAATAAAGCAAAAATGCACGTTTCAGGGTGGCCTTTTATTGTGGCCAGCCTAAGGCACACCTGTGCAATAATCATGCTGTGTAATCAGCGTCTTTATATGCCACACCTGTGAGGTGGGATGGATTATCTCGGCAAAGGAGAAGTGCTCACTATCACAGATTTTTTCAGATTTGTGAACAATATTTGAGAGAAATGGTTATTTTGTGTATATAGAAAATGTTTTAGATCTTTGAGTTCATCTCATGAGAAATGGGAGCAAAAACAAAATATGCGATTTAGTTGCACATTGATGCTTGAGTTTACAATACCAAGTATCATCAATGCACCTTTGCCTTAATGCTATTGACATTGTCCGATTAGTGACATCAGAAAATAAAAAATTGTTTTTGGATTGCTTGTGAATTGAAAAACCTTTCACAAAATGATGTACATTTTCCATTCGGTGTGGACTTCAGTTCCTTTTTTAAAGCAAGTTATTACAACCAATAGCTGCCATAAGAGCAAGTATGCTGAGCCACTTCTCCAAAAATAAAGGTCAACTTGATTGGAATAATTTAAATTCAACACTAATGCAACACTCCATTTTATTGTCTTCCTTTTTTTGATTCATGACCTTTTGTCAATGTTTAATGTCAGATTTGTCCTGAATTGAAGCCCTAAAAACCTCTTTATGATTTATAATGTCACACCCGAGTGGTGTCCTCACTCAGACAGCTCTTCTTCTGCTGCTGGACTATGCCTTTCATAATGAACATCAATAATAGATTTATATCAACAATTACATTTATATTGATTTAAGGTGGAAAAGGTTAATAAGCACAAGCTCATTTGTAGATGGAACATAATTAATTCACTGTATTTCCCACAACACTGCCCTGTAAATCTTTCAAAATACAAGCCTTTTGTTAACAAATTAAAGGATTCTGTCCACAGACAAACGCTAAATGGCTGAGTTAAAAACGTATTTTGTTAACCCTTTGACACATTATAAAGGTAAGCTGGTATCAGGATGTCAATATATTCTCAAAACAGATATGAGGGAAAAGATAAGGGACTTATGGCGCATTTCCACTGCAGGGCCTCGCAAGGCTTAGTACGGTTAGGCCTTGGTCGGCCAGGCTCACTTTATGCTGCGTTTCCATTACAGTTTAGGAACTGGGGCAGTAACTATAGTAACGCAATGTAGGCGGAGCCGTGACGTCATCTTCAATGCGAACCACAAAACCAACATCAGCCGTTAGCTGTTAGCACTCAGAGCTCACAGCTCCTCATATCTGTTCAGAAACGAGACAAAAGTTAAACAAGTACAAACCACAGACTGTCTGTGTCATGGCGAATACAGTCGCTGGTTTATTTATGTCTGTATAGGTCATTGTTGTGAGTGTGGACGGTCGGAGCATATACAACGTTAGCTTAGCCGATCTCCATTCAGAAAACACGCATTTTAAAAGGTTTTTCGCCTGCCGTCTGTCTGCAGACTTCCCAAAGCAATAATTCATGTTTTTTACTAACCGGTATCAGTATGTTGTTACTTCGGCATCATTTTGAAACGTGTATTACAATTAAATCACGGTCAAATATGTTCATTTTGTTGTAGTCCCCTTGCCAGCGATTCGTCCATCCAGCAGTCGACAGTGTTTACGTCACTAGTTTAGCATATTCAGCCCGGTTGTTGGCCCGGTAAGAACCTCGATTTGGGAGGGCCAGAAAAAAGGTGAAAAAGTAGCCCTGAGCCGGAACTACCCCTAGTGGAAAAGCAAACAAAAACGGTCTGGGTTTGGCACGGCACGCTTAAACCGTGCTACGTACTGCAGTGGAAATGTGCCATTAGAAAGAGATGTAGCAGTGTAGTGGTGCTGGCAACTGCTTGGGAATTCCTGTTGGGCTGCTGGCCGGTGGAGTTTGGGGACTGGTGGACAGGCTGGACATCTCTCTTTGAGGCTCCTCAGTGATGTGTCTGACCTGAGGTTCATCTCAATATCCCTCCTCGACTCCTCTCTCCCCCTCCTCCGGGACTTGACCCGGAAATCGATCAAGACACGCCATTTTGAAGGACGTCCCAATCGCTGAAATGCACACGGAGGAGGGGTGAGGGAGGAGGCTTCCAGAGGAGACGAAAGGGAGGATACACGAGAGCACGCGGAAGTGTTTTCACTATGTATAAAAGCCCCGCCCCCACATTCACAGCTGGTCGATTTCAACATAGGAAAATGGAGAACTGGAAGAATGAGTGGAAAAGCGCCACATAAATGTATAAGTGCTCACAGCTCCGTGGGAATTATTATGTGCAATTCATTTCTTAAGGTTATACTAACAATTTAAGTCATGTTTAATGATCTTGAACGCCACTAAAACATAGTTATTGAGATAGCTATTTCATAAATGGCTAGATCTTGATAAATAACAATTATTTTATAGTTTTGTGTTAAAATATTCAGTAGTTAAATTATTTAAAATTCACAGTCCTGAAAGTGGGTTTGTGGTGAATGTGGGGATCTACAGGACACACATTTTCAGAGGAAAGGCTTTCACATTACTATAATTATATTTTCATTTAAATGTAAATTTGACACCAAAACGGAACACAAAAGCAGGAGCAACCATCATACATTGAATTCCTTGACTAACAAGAGAAAGATTCATTCATTTAAATAAATATTTAACAACAAATGGGCCGGTTCTAAAGGGTTATTCTGTTAAGCCCGATGAGAGGGGATACAGCTGTGCACATGTCATCATTAACAGACGTCGTTTAAAAGTGACGTTTGAGTGAATCCCAATTAATACCTGAGGACTCCTCTGTCCTCGCGTCTCCTCCTCCTGTCTCTCGCTCGCATCTTACGGAGGCGGAGCTAAGACACAAGGAAGGGACGCGAGTGAGGGAAAGGAGGAGGTGAAATATTCAATTGAGATGAGCCTCTGGTGTCCCTGCACCGTGAAGCCTGTGTAAGACTGGCCAATCAGCTCTCCCTCTCTTCCTGCTGGCATCCATCCTGTCTGTTGTTTGGCTTCCTCTAACACCTCCACAACACATTCTGTATCTCTCACGCTCTGCTCTCACTGATGATATTGCTCACTTCCACGCTGCCTTGTTTTATCTTGACAAGTTCATTTAAAATAAAGGGTTTTGTGGGGCGAGTGGAAATCGTCTTTTAGCTTGTTTTGAAGTCGAAACCTTTAAGGTCCCATGACATGGCCATTTCTACTGATCATAATTCCATTGTTGAGGCATACTTAGGGGTGGGTATCGTTTGAAATGTATCGATTCCGGTTCTGCTTATCGATTCCGGTTCTTATCAATTCCCCGTTTCGATTCCAACATTGTAAAAGAAAGAGGTCAAACGTTTAGATAACAAAAATATCTTTATTCTTTTAAGCTTTAACTTTAACAACCCTAGGTATACTAGAAGAGATTTACATTGTATTTACATTGTGCAATTTTCCAAACTCACATTGGTTTCCCATACAGCATCTCTGTAAAGTATGTGTATTCACTCTGTCCTAAACGGCTTGTTGGAGCTCCTGCCCCCCCCCTCCCTGTGAGCCCACTGTGCTCTGATTGGTCAGCTCGCCCACTCTGTTCTGATGAGTCCACCACCGTTACAGCGGAACATCAGTGATTATGTGTTACAATGGCGTTTGATAGCAACCAGAAAATGACACCAGTAATGACAAACAGATGAGAATGCTGCGTGGGGTCTGGGTGCCGTGTTGGCGGGACGTTGCGAGGCTCGCTGCTGCGAGGAGCGGACAGTGTGAGCTGGCTCACTGGTGTGGTTTCCTGGTTGCTGCGTGGGCTCGGCGAGACACAGCAAAACCCAGTCCGAAACCAGGCCGAGCACACACCCACAGCCTCACCACGTCCCGCCGTCTCAGGCTGAGAAATTCACGGAGCTGCAGCTGCCTGAGAAAAGATTGTGTGTGTGTGTGAGGAAGTCCGCGGATTGGTCCATTTAGACCAATTGGTCTATTGGGTCGTCGTTACGTCACTTGGTTCCCGGAAGAAACAAATGGAAAAAGAAACATTTCCAACGAGGCGTTCTGGGGCAGCATAGACAGGTATTTTCTGTGTTAGAGTTTTACTCGCTACAGGGTGTACTTTGAGGGTGTTTTACTTTGCAGACCGTTTACATGCATAAAAAGCTACATAACACACAAGGGGGAGGGTAATAACCGGAAAAGCATGACATGAGACCTTTAAGGGAAAAAAGTGTGTTTCAAACATAAAGCAGAGGACTGTTCAAAGGAAGCTTCACCCCAAAAAAACATGAAATAATTCTATGACTTAATAGAGTTGTGAAGATAAGTTGATGGACAGAAAAAGAATGGCCAAGTATTGTCAGAATGTATTAATCGTTAAAACGAAAAATGGCAGTAAATGGGTTTTGTACTGACCAAACAAGGCCTTTCAAGACTTTTTACCATTTTATTGCCCAAGTTAAGTCAGGAAATAATCTGGAGTTTATTCAACACTGAACATTATCGTAAATTGCAGCCCTTTCATCCAACGTCATGGTTTCTGTTCTGCTGTCTTTGGGTACTTTGAACTTCACTATTCCCTGACCAGGAATAGTGTCATGTTGAATTAGACCATGGATCCCAAACATATTTATTTCAAGCACTCCCAGGAAGAGCTGCTCTGAGCCACTGACAGCCATGTGATAGGATTTGCTTCCTAAGGACACAAATTACAAGTTCACTTCATTGTTATTTAGTCAGGCTACGTTCCTGGGTTCATTGCGATTAGTTAGAAGGGGTAATATATGAATCAGGAAGTGCCATTTTTAAACTTCTTAAATGCAGAGAAACTACTTCGTAGTTTTGGCAATGATACAAGGGGTCTGTTACGATGTGAGGTGCAGGTGAAAAAACAATACGTGGAGAGAGGGTTTTCTTTCAAAAATAAACAGGCGTTTTATTTCTTAGCCTTCCATATTATTTTACAGGAACACACAACTTCATGCTTGGTGCTGCGTTCACCAGCAAGTAACAAACACACATGCCCCCCTCCCCTCTCTTCCCAACCACATTTATAGGAGACTGCCCGCCTTCCCAATCCAACCTGGCCAATCAGGTTATGGTTCTGAAAGCGGAGTGAAGGGTTAAATACAAAATTAAACACTGTTGTCTACATTTAATAAAACCCTAAAGGCTTAATATGGTACCTTCAAAAACAACAAGGTCTGCTTAAAACGGATTCTTTTTAACCTAATTGACACTCATACAATCACACATTTCCTGACCTATCACGTCCCAGACTCCGCCTACTCATACGGCACATATAAAGAGTACTTTGGAGGTGTGCTCCCCCTTTGAGCACTGGCACAAGATGGCTTCCAGGTCTGAACAAAGGAAATGGTGATTACTTTGTGATTGTGTGTTTTAAAGACTGACAAATTCATTTAGAAGCATTTTATTAATTAGTCTATGTAAACTGCTTTTATAACTTTAACTGAAATAAAGACAACTCTGAAGAAACATGTACTACCTTTCTTAACAAACAAATAGTTAAGCCAAAATGTTAGTGAGGGAGTGTGTGCGTTTCCTCACAGGGTCATGTATGGAAGGAAAAAACAATTATTTTAAAAGCTGTTTTAATCACATTAGAGTTTAATGAGGATGATGATGATTTCACTTAACTAATAATATGAATATAAAACTTACTATTATTCTTTAAAAAGTATGTAGAGAGTTTTGGTCTATTACTTTCTCCTTCTTAGTTTCTGGTTTTGTATTTTTTCAGCCCCTGTACATGACTTCCTTAAATGTTTACCTTGAGAGTTGAAATATGTTTTTTAATACATTTAAAACTAATGTATCATATTGTTTGTAGTTATGTGGCCATAAGATTGAGGTCTTTGACTAAAAACCCTGTAATAAGATATGTCACGGGAGGTCTAAAGCTTTCTGCTGATTCTGTTTTATCGTACCTTGATTGTATATATTAATATTGAATTAGTTGAATAAAAAAGGCACAAAGACATATACACTTACAAAACCCTATTCAATTAAATCAGCCAATAACTCAATCTTAATGCTAAGTCTGTGCCATTAATACTCTATGGCTGCTGACAGTTCACACTAAAGCAGACAGTGTTGAGACACTTATCCACTTAGTTTCAAGAGACAATCTTGCACTGAACATGCCTGAGAGTTGTGACGGGGTCTAAAACTACAAGTTACTAAGGGTCATATAACTCGTTAATTTAACAAGAATACATTGTGTTTGTTGCCTGGTGCTACATATATTAGCATTAGCACAAAGCTAGTAGGGTGACAGACATGGTGTTAGTTTTTCCAGCTCAGGGCAGGTAACAAAACAAATGACATGGGATTTAAAAAAAAGATGTGGCTTCATGTGGTTTCCCTTTGTCCTCCACATCCTCTCCTCCTCCTGCTGCACCCTGGGTAAATACAACCATGACAGCAACTGTGCTTTGACGTTAAACATTAACAGACCAGTATGAAAAACCGTGTTCAAGCAGGAACCTTCTTTCCTGTCTGTGATTGTTTATGAACACCCTGGTAACCACTAATAGATGATGAAAGAAACATGGAAGAAATAGAGTGGGAGGAGAGGGTGGAGGTCCAGCTGCTGTTTCCTCCCTGGAGGGTGAAGTGTGTGGTAATCAGTTTTCTTATCACATAAAGTTGCATTTCATATGATTCCAAGCACTTACATGATTGTTTTGGTTATTAAAATGTAAATCCTGACATGAAAATTGGCAACAAAAACAAAAGTAATTTTCCATTTAACTGTGACTTACATTCCTCACATATATCATAGGAAAAAAACATATGTTTGTATGTGTTGAGTGAAAGTAAACAACTGCATAAGCATGGCAGTAATTACAGTTATCTGCTCTCGCTGCAGGCTTCCTCTCACGCTGTGACCGTGATAAATCCTCTGCGCACCTCATTCCCCTGTCGCTACTTTTCTTTTCAACCTTTAAGTGTCAAGTGCTGAAGCACGCTACAATTTCATTAAAAGGGCACGGTTTCAATAGATAAAACGTTGTGCAATGTGGTATTGGTTAGCAGCAAGTGGTGGTATAGATATTAAAAGGGATAAAACAGGATGTAAGAAGGAAAATAATTAAAGATTACGATTTTTGAATCTTAATAATAAAGTTGAATCTCTTGCCCAAAATGGGTCAAATCTGGGTAAGTATAGTTTTTAAAGCTATTTGAATGGTATTTTATGTCAATGTTCCAGTAGTAATGTTATTAATGCAACTGGTGTTGATTTGCATTGGATAAAGGACTGCATGTTTATTATGATTTGTGAATGATCAGATTTAATCTCCTTTATTACTTCTACTTGTCCTGTTGTTAATGCTATATTCTACCCTTATCATTCATGCAAGGTATTTTTCTTTTATATTAAAACCCAAGCAAATCTGTTTTTAAAAAGTCCAATAAAACAGCATTTGCTTCAACACTGGGGCATTTTCCTTTCTCCACATACTCCCCTTTTCTGTAAACAATGCAGGGTTTTCATTACAGAAGCTTGATGAGGACAACGCTGGTTAAAATGTGCTTGGGATGTGTAAAGTGGTCAGGCTCTAAAGCAGCAGGATGATGAGATTACATCAGCTCAGCTCTGATAAGCAGGGACTTGTAGCTGTCTCTGATCTGAGAGATCCTCGTTTTAATTATCTCCCTCCTTCTTTCTCTCCCTCCTCATCCAGCGTGGCCGGCGGAGAGCTCTTCGACTTCCTGGCAGAGAAGGAGTCGCTGAGCGAGGAGGAAGCCACTCAGTTCCTCAAGCAGATCCTGGATGGAGTCTTCTACCTGCACGCCAAACAGATCGCTCACTTTGACCTTAAGGTACTGCAGTCACTAATGACACACACCATCCTCCATCCTTAAAACGTGTCTCAATAGAGTGGAGCAGTTGAGGGCTACCTCGGATTTCAAAGTATTGTTGAAAATAAAATCTGTGGCAAACACACTTTTATGATACCTAGATGTTTTGTTCAGCTGGACAATCTCCGGACAAAAAGCGCAAATGGAAACAAAAAAATTGTGTTTGCTTGGCTTTAAACAACTACCGCTAAGCTATATGATCTTTAAAGCGTGAATGCAATCGACTGAAGTAAAAAGCTAACGCTATAAGTCAATTAGCAGGTTGCCCATCAGCACCGCAAAACTAAAGGAAAAGTTGTGTTGCTGTGATGACATTAGGCGCGTTCACACAGAGTACTTTTCCCACAAAGGTTCCTGAGAACTACGATTTAGTTGCGTTCACACCAAAAAGTCCCAGGAACTAAATTAGTTCTAGAGAACCTTTTTCTCCCACGAAAGTCCCTGCTAGAGAGCAGGGACTTTCGTGGGAGAAAAAGGTTCCTATGTCTGATTGGCTGGGCGGAATGCAAACCACGCCCCGTCAAACTCCCAAAAACGTTTGTAAAGCCGCCATTTTATTATCCTCGCATTGCATTATTAGCATTAGCATTAGCCCAGCGCAGAAACGCAGAGAGACTAACTTATGACAACACAAAATAAAACATGGGAGCGGTGGAGATGAGGAGGTGTCGGCGTTCTGGCGATTTACTCAGAAGGCTTCAGTAGCTGCTGAAGCCAGTCCCTAACTCCTTGGACTTCCGGCCGGGGATTTTGGGTGGCAGTATACGCCGTGAAGTTGTTTGCGGCCTGCCAGTAAACCCAAAGCAGAAGAAGAAGAAGTGACGTCAGCGGCTTCATTCACCCCCAGGAACTAATTTCCGGTGTGAACGCGATCTGTACTTAGAACTAAAGAGTTCTCAGGAACCTTTGTGGGAAAAGTACTTGGTGTGAACGCGCATTTAGTTGTCTAATTAAGCCACTTGTTAGCAACCGCTGTTTTTAAGACAGATACTGTAGAAGCTTCTTAAATGGGTTTACTGATGCTTTTTATGTCGTAGAACAAAATGTGAAAATCTCTTCAGCTTGTATTCATGAATTAAGACCTGATCTCAGGCATCTAACCAAACAAATGCTCAAAAGGCAGTTTACTGTAAGATGGAACTGGAAGTGGTAAAATGCTAACTCATTCCTGCACCACTCCTTTCTACACCACCAACTAAAGCTAAGCAGGTTTTGATGTAGTTGGAAAATTGGTATTAAATCAAAATAAATGACAAAATCTGAAATGAAGAGTTGAGAAATTACTTGGTCAATTTCAAATAAAATCGCACATATTTTGATACATTTGACACTGCCTTGTTCAAGGTAATGTTGCATCTAGACAACACAGTTGGATATTTTCTTTGAACAAAAAAACCAAACATATTTTCCTCTTGTCAGAGGTCACAGTAAAGAGCAGCCTCGCAGCACATCTATTTTTCCAAAATGCCAGCTCACTACTGAACTGCAGCATCGTCTCAATGTGTTATGTATGTATTTTTAGTTAGATCAGCTAGCCTCTTTTGGACCTCACCTTTTTATATCTTTTTCTCTTTATTGTCTCTTTTCTTTTTTTTCTGAGCCTGCAAGCATCCAAGGCTAATTACGGTGACCATCACATCAGTTTTCGTTAATTGTATTGTTATTCTGAGACTCCTGAAGGAAGAAGAGAATAGGTCATAGTGTACAGAGACATCATATTGTAGCTGAGGTTTTTCCCTCGGATGTTTGGTGTACTTTAAGTAGATTTAAGTAGTACTTTACTTAAATCTCGCTCAATACCATTGATCCATTGTCCACTTTCGGCTGGACATGGCGTCTTCAGAATAAACTTTCCAGACCTCCACTTACAGAACAACCTTCACAAATCATCCATCAGAGTTCAAGACATTTGGCCTCCAGGTTTGCACAATATAATGACCTCTGTACCCTGCCATCTACTTGTGATCAATGCTAGAGCTTTTAAAAACCACAGCAGCCTCAGCTTCTCAGATCAGCCACTGTTCTTCACTGTAAAGCAGCGGCTCATTTTAGGACTTCATTTGATTAGTTGAATAACTTTCGGCAGTAACGCAATTTCCAACTGGCTTGATTTGCAGTGTTCAGCCATTTTCTGACATTTTGACTTGTATGTAAAACCATTTTGTCAATTTTAGTTTTCTGAAAGTGGGTTTATGTGGCTGTTTTGCAGCCATTACCATACCATGACAGCTGTAGTAGACATTCAGGGTCAGAAAGCACCACAAATCTTCTATTGGACCACTTTCAAACTGCCATTACACAGTGAAAAGGTGAACGTCAAACTATTTTTAAGAGACAGTGATACTGCCAATCAATGTTGTATTATGCTCAAGAGGATAATACAAGGGGCAGGGCAGAATGAGGATGTCTGATTCATCTTGTCTGAACTGATGGACTACAATGATTCGAAGACAGTTTGTAAAAATGTATTTAAAAAAAGGATATATTCTGCTTGTTTTCAAATTGTGTATTTTGTGCCTCTACTGTGAAACGTTTCCATGCTTTAATGTTCAAAAAGCTCTACATTGTTCTCATACTGCCTGTGCTGCAGCACCTCTTTTCACCCTCTGTCTGAAACCAGAGCCCAGTCTGCTCTGATTGATGAGCTCTGTTGTGATTGGTCAACCACTTAGAGATGTCCCGCCTCTTAGCAAATCACGTACAATTTGTTGGAGCACTAGCCAATAGAAGCACGAGTGTTATGTAGTGATGCCACTATGTTGCGGAAGTAAACAAAGGAGTCCGATGAAGGCGTTTCAGACGGGTTGGGAGTTTACGGGAGAGAAACTCCAGGAACACAGGGAGTTCAGCCTTCACAGACGATTTACATGCACAAAAACCTTTCTAACACTACAGGAAAGGGAAAACCCCAGAAAGCACAATAGGGCCCTTTTTAAGTTTGACTTTATCCCTATTTACTATCTTTTCAATTAATCCTGTCATATTTGTGATTTTGGAAACGTGTTTTTGGTTACTAATCTTGACAGGAAAGTTACCATACTACTTCACTGAAATGTCTACTTTCTCATGATGGAGGAGAAAGCACATACTTAAGAAAAGGGATAACACCGCAGTGAAGGATAAACTCTGTTGGCAAAAGTATGCAAATATAATCAGGTTGATACACTTAAAGTGTTTTAAAAATAAATAATACTATTTTACACATTATATCATTTATTTATATGGGTGCATGCAAAAGCGGGATTTAATTGTTGAAGTTAGTTGAGGTGGAATTAATTTAAACTGATTTGAATTAATTATTTTCATTATGGATGAATCTGTTATTTTTTTCATTAATATGTTGTATTAGTTTGTAAAATGTTGTACCATGCCAATCACCCAGAGCACAAAGTAAATTGGGTTAGGGGTTCAAAGTAAAGCATGACATCCTAATATGTGTGCCACTGGAAACATCAAATGTTTTTACATTAACATTGACATTGGCGATGGATCACATTTGAAAAAAACAATTGGCAACTGTTTTGATAATCGCTTAATTGTTTCAGTTGCATTTGTACAAACTGTTTTTTAATAGTTTGATTTATTAAAAAACATCATGATTTATGTAAAGTAAAAAGTACAATATTTTCCCCAGGGATGTTGAATAGTAGAAGTATAAAGCAGTGTTTCCCCATTATACAAATAGTGGCGGCGTTTCTGTTTTTGTAGTGTATTTGTCTTTTGTAGAGATTTTTCATGTATTCTTTATATATAAAATCTCGCCTAGGGCAGCAAATTGGCTCGAACCGGCCCTGGTACTAATGTAGGCCTCAAGAGCCTTTCTTGTGCTGGCAGACACATAGAAACAAATTGGCGGGGAGCACTTCGCACGTGCTGCACACACTAAAATATTCCACGCGCTCCGTGCTCACATTATGATGGGCCCACGTGCCTTAGCACCGCTGCTATGACTCCATCCTAGGGGAAACACTGTAAAGTCAAAAGTACCTAAAATGTGAACATCAAGCGAGGTGTTCAAATGATGTAAATAGCGAACTAAAACAATTGTATATCCAGCAAAAACATTATTGTATAACATTTTTTAGAGAATAAAACCAACGAGCTGCTCTGGAGTCTGATTGTACATCCTAAGCGCCTCCTCTTGTCCTCCTCAAGTTTGGCTAATAGTGGAGCTGGAAGGAAAATGGATTCGTCTTGAAAGAGGCATTATCCTCCTTAGGAATGTCTTCCTTCTGTTGTGTGTCTTTGCTCAGAGCAGATCTTCGCCGGTCTTTCCTTTCTCCCACTTCCTGGAGAGGATTCTACTCGTGTTTTGCATAGGATTTCCATGGCTGGTGCCTCTTTCCTGCCAGCCAGTTCCTGGTTTTGTGTCTCACTCTGTTGCTCACACCCTTGCCTACACTTAGTGTGTGTCCTACACTGAAAAGTTAGGGGACCCTGGTAATGGCCTATTGGCTGTGCAGGGATCTGGTTCTTCCTTCATCCAGGACATTGTTAAAGAGGCACTATTATGCTTATGGGGTCATATAGTAACGAACTGAGACTAAGTGTTGCAGCACATTCTTTAAAGGAGATAACGAGTCAGGGTTGGTTATTAACGTCAACAGTCAATAAGGTTAAATATCTAGAAGTAAAGACAGAATTAATCCCTAACAGTTCCTCTCTTTTTATCATTTATTGATAACCTTAAAACATTAGTCTAATACTAATTTGGTCAATACTTAAATCAATAGGCGTCTTCAGGTTTGAGTGTGGTCTTACACAACATCACAATAAACCCTCTGTCTGGCCAGCGTTCTCACAGTCATAAGACCCCCTGTATAGTGACTTGCTCTTCTATTGGCTTGCGCTCCAACACATTGTACATGATAGGCTAAGGGGCGGGACATTGATAAGCGGTTGACAGATCACAACAAAGCCGGCCAGCTAACCAATCAGAGCAGACTTTGCTATGGTTTCAGACAGAGGGTTTATTGTACTATCCAAAGGGTTGTAGTTCATTTGAAGCTAATGCACCTGCATGTTGTTTTGCTGTTCTGAATCTTCATGTTTTAATGCACTTGTCAAGCTCTTTGGATAAAACCGTCAGCTAAAATGTAAAGAAAAAGGTAATGGATCAGTTTTCAACACTCATCATCTGTGAGCAAAACAATAGGCAAAATGACACCTCTCCTTATTGCTGTCCGTCCTCCCTGTCTCCCCCTTATTAATTGTCTCTGTTTCTCTATCTTCTATAGCCGGAGAACATCATGCTGCTGCACCGCTCAGTGCCTCACCCGCGCATCAAGATCATCGACTTCGGCCTGGCCCACAAGATAGATTTTGGCAATGATTTTAAAAACATCTTTGGGACTCCAGAATTTGTAGGTCAGTATCACTTTGTTTGTATATCATATATATCATGGTCCTTTCTTATTTTATTGCTCCGTATGTAGTTTAAAAAAGCTTCTGCTCCAGTGAGTTTGTGCATCCTTTCTCTACCTCACACACACCCTGTGTTCTTGGCTTTATACCAGGGGTTGCGTATTGTGAGAGAATGTGCCAAATGTGCCATAGGGACTAAGGGAAAGGGAGCTGATAATAGACTGGAGATGATCAGAACTGATCCTTCTTGCCAACACAAACACAAACACACACACACACACACACACACACACACACACACACACACACACA
>CALSBZ010046654.1:724548-739118 GCA_943591055.1 Gobionotothen gibberifrons | reverse complement strand
CACACACACACACACACACACACACACACACACACACACACACACACTAATAGACACATCAGTGGCTCCGTCCCATCTCCCATCACCTACCCCGTTTGGCCTCGGGGCACTTGCCAATACTCCCAGTCTCCACCTCCTCAACGCTGCTGCCAGCTCCCAGCATCCAGGCCAAGACCAGAGCCTGTTCCCAGTCCAGCAGGATGGCAGCGGTCAAATGCTATAAATAAGGATCAAGTGTCAGAAAGCTTGAATTATTAAGCTACCTAAGCACTCTGAAAGCAATTTGACAGCTTGTTAAGATACTTAAAAATGTTTGGTACATTTCTTTAGGGTTTGAACACCTTATCCATAAATCCGAAACAAATACCTTCCTTGAAAACCCTGAACCTTTGTACACTTTGGGGAGGAAAAACATAAAGCCCCAACATAAATAAACACAGATCGTTTAACTTGCTATGTTTTTATAGCTCATAGTATTTAGTTTTGCTGTGATAAAAGAGAAGAGAGTTCTCTTTACAAAAATGTAAATGTTGTTAACAGTAATTAACATGTCATGTCTCAAATGACGCCGTGTCGGATGCTGAAAAGACCTGAATGTTATGTTTAAGGTGGTTTAAATAAATAAAAAGATACTCCTTATAACTCCGGCCCCTGCCTAGGTATCATCTTCATCATCTTTTCCATAGTCAAAGTAGTTTAATAATAGTCATAGTGTTTGAATCCATCCGTTCCATTGTAAACATGAACAGGAAATATAAACAAATAAATAATTATGGCTCAAGTTGCAGCCCACAGCTAAACGTCTCCATGGCAACCTAATACTTCCTCTGAATCAAGGGAACTGCAGTTTCAATTCTTAAAGGAATCCAAGTGTGCTTCTCCTAGTGTGTTACACATGCTTTTGAAGCCAGAAGAACATGCTTGAAGGGAGGGGCAGCTGTCTGGATTCATCCTCTTTCTCTGCCAGTATTCTTGTTTTGTTTTAGAAATAACTGCAATAATTCAACTTTAACTACAGTGTTCACACATCTGAAGACATGTGACAAGAGAAAAAAAGAGGATGAATAATCTCAGTACTAGTAGGTGGTAAACCACACGCATAAAGAAACAAATCTAAATGTGCCAACAAGCTCAAATAATACTCACGATGGAGGCATTGCTAGAAGAAAATAAGTAAAGGAATCAGTAAGGGAAAGTAGAAAATAAAATCAGAGATAAAGTTAATGTGTGTGTGTGTTGGGCTGAATATTAATGATCTTCTTTTTTCCCCACAGCTCCAGAGGTAGTCAACTATGAACCTCTGGGCCTGGAGGCTGACATGTGGTGAGCGTAATGCACATATGCTGTTTTAACATCATTATTTCTGATGAACATCTGCTGCTAAAGTAAATGTGTGTTTTGCACGATGCATGTCTAAATACACAACGTTGTTCTCTGTCTTGCAGGAGTGTTGGTGTGATAACCTACATCCTGTAAGTATCTGAAATATCACCAGCCATGATGGATAAGTGTGTGAAATGTCAATTGTAAACACGTGTCACACAGCAGGGTTTTTACAACCGCCACCTTTTTTGTGTTCATATTGTCATACAAACCCCAGGGTGTAGTCACTCTGTAAACATGACCTTTGACCTCGCTGTCGTTGAAGTCGTCGGGCCGCTCGGCAGCCACCGTCGCTGAGAAGTGTGCGCTGTTTGTCGTGAATAATGGAGCAGCATTTTAAAACTGCCTTTTCAGTGCACTCGAGCATGATATTGTTTCAGCAGCTGTGTGAATAGAGATATTATTTTTCTGATTGGACTGATATTAGCTCCTCCTGAATTTACTTTAAAATGGTGCAGGAATGAGTCCTAAAATACTTAAATGAGTTAGCATCTTACCACATCCATTTCACGCGTGTCAAAATCAGCGTTCTTTATGGACGTATTTGATTAAATGCCTGAAATAAGATCCTCACTTTTCCCACTCAAAAGAAAAGTACACAGCACAATGGAAATCTCCAATTCAGCCGTTTATTTACCTTCAAAACAACTCAAACTAAAATAAAGCATTTAATGCATAATTTAAAAAAACAAAAGTCCAATAAAACACAAGTCTCAAACATGATCTTCTACTACGCTGCAAAACAAGAGTAAAAAAACGGTTTTCAATTAACAAAAAGGACATCTCACTTTTACTGGACTGCTTCCAAGTATTCAAAATGTAAAGTGACACCAAGATAACAAAATATTTGAACAATCACTTTTTTTTTTATATTCTCATTACAATAACAAACATGCGGAAAGGCCTACAGCATCATGCAGATCTCAGGACAAACAAAAAGCTGCCTCTTGTTGACCCTGGTTTATAACACAGTGAGTCATTATTTACCACATGCTCTGTGATGTAACACTGCTGCTGTTTTCCACTCAGGCAGTGGCACAGCATATTTAATCATGTACTGAACTAGTGTTATTTTCAGATGCCTTTATGCTACTTTATATTATTTGTGTCTCATTTATGCCTTGATTGGTCAGCCTTGTTCTCCTCAAGGTGTCTACACTACTGTTGCCTATGCTTGCTCATGGGCAAAGGAGAAGTTGGGTTTCTGTTTTCAGAATTGGATGCGCAAGAACAATTTGAAGTACTTGAACATAAAATATTTCTTCAATGTGGTGCTGCTTAAATATTTTTCCACCGCTGCCAAGGGTTCAAGCATATATCTTTTCAAAAATACTCACAATAAAAGATTTATACAGCAAGGTATTTATACTTAATTAAAAAAACGTTTTTAACTAATTAAAAAATGTTCACGAGGACTTTATGCACACACAGGCATCTGAAATGTGTTACTTTTCTTGCTGCAAATGATGAAATGATCCGAAAATGCTTCCTGTAATTGCAAATGAAAACTTAAATAGGGAATTGTAAATGTCCATCACACTCACTTGAAAACGTAGGTGGTTGAATCATAAAGCATTTGATCTGCAAATGGCTCTTTTTTATATATATATATACATATATATATATATATATGTATATATATATATATATATACTGATTCCCCAGATCTGGTCACTCTTTTGTTGATCTTGTTGGTGACCTCAGAGAAGAAGAACTGGTTACATCTCTCAGGGTTCTTACGGTCATTAAAAACCTGGAAAAGTCATGGAAATTCAAAAGGCCCTGGAAAACTCATGGAAATGTAACTAAAGTTGCATAAAATATAATTTATATTTTATATAATCGCCGAAATAGTAATACTATAATGATAATACATACTGTATCGTATAGAAATTAAACTTAAAATGGCGTTTAACTGTCGAGGTATTTTGCTGGTGAGAGATGTTAGTTGCTTTAGCGTGTAGAAGCTAGTAAGCCTACTATTTGATTTGTTTTAGAAAGGCACAACATGTTTCATATGCAGACCTTATTTTCCTGTTCCACGTTAAAATAAACCATTTTCAGTGGTACGCTGAGAAAGAGTCATTTTTTAGGTCATGGAAAATTAGGTAAAGGTCCTGGAGAAGTCATTGGTGAAAAAGTGTATGAGCCCTGATATCTGCCGTGTCATAATTTGTTAAACAGATTCTCCTTTATTGCTACTTTGCTTGTACTACCAATTGATTTTTAAAGCATCCAGCACATATTGAGCATCTTCATCTCCTACAGCCAAGGGCTTTCATTGAACTAGCGATTGTTGGTGATGCAGCCGTTCAGACATGTCAGCACAGTTTAATTCAAGAGCGAGAGAAAAGTTCACGCCCTTAGCGGCCGACAGATCAACTGCTGTTGGCTCTCGACCACGCTGTCCTTTTTATTCACCCGGTTACAAGGTTTTTCTAAGCTTCCCACACGCCTTCTATCCATCAGAGAGACACCTACGAAGCACAAACACAAAATGTGCCCACACAAACATGTGGAGAGCCCTCGCCAAAATACAGTGAGGTAAAGATAGGGAGGCTGAAGGTATAGGTGTTATCTCATTGTTACATAATGAGTAGCTGCAAACATTATACACTTCATTTCAAAAAAGGAATATGAGTTGCTGTTAAAGTCATGCCTCATTTTGCCTCTACAGTACATGAGCATACACACGCAATCTTTGTTCATGCTGTCCACCCACACAGCTGTCACAGACTGGAGAGGGAGAAAAAAACATCGCTCCCTGCCTATTATCACAGCCGAGCAACACTGAGCTGCACTTACTGCTCCTCTCCTTTTGTAAAAAATAAAAAAGGAACAGAAGAAAATGGCCTGGGATAATTCAATAAACCATTTGCAGTGATTTTCACGAGCACCTACAACCTCTTAATGGGACTTGTCTGCATGAGTGATGACCCAATTGCCGCACTGTAATCAGAGCTGGACACAAAAGCTCCATTAGGGACCTCTAAAGGAATCACCAAATATGTTATGGTTTCCGTTTTTTAAAGATTATAAAGAGACTTTTTTTTAGATAGCCTGAAATCTTTTTGAATGAAGGTCCTGGATCAGTCAGTCTGCTGTGAATCGGCTTGATAAGTACAATTGTGCATAATGCATAAATATTTGTAATTGTTACTGTTTTATTATATATATTTATTATAACGGTGTGCTGGCAGTTCAAAAAACTAAAACATATTGTACTAAACTAACTCCCCGGGCGCTGTTCAAAATGGCAGCCCACTGCTCCTAACACTAGGATGGGTCAAATGCAGAGAAACAATTTCCCCACGGGGATTAATAAAGTATATCAAAATCAAAACAAAAAAAAATCAAACTAAACGCTAATAGTACTAATTACGTCCCAAAACGCTTCCATTAGGAGAAATGCATTTTCATAAATGGTCCAAATATAAAACTATGAATAATCATCTTCCCCAACTAGACAACACATACGCAGTATTTAGAAAACATTCAACAACTTGACAAACTTGCGCATGGTTTGCTAAAATGGCTGCATAAACCAAAACGCTGCAAACGCAACAGAAACGAGGTCACTCAAAACTGATGCACACAGCTGGGACCGGAGCACTTGTTGGCGTTCCAGGATTATAAAGTGTTCCAAATGTCACTGTTGCAGAGTTGGTCTGTTGGTCAGAGTATTTGAAATGATGAGGTTAGCTCGCTAGCTTACATCAGATAATAATCAGGATGAATCAGGCGATCACATTGTTCAAAGTAGCCAATACAACATACTTTTTAAGTTTCCAGTGCCAGTAATATTTTGCCAATTTATAATCCCCAAACGTCAACAAGTGCTCCGGCCCCAGCTGTGTGCATTGTTTGTTCCCCGTTCCATTGTGTTTTGAGCTTCCTGCAGCGTCTTTTAATTTGCATGTTGTTTTTGAAAGTGCAGCGCGTGTTTCCTAATGGAAATGTTTTTGGCCGTTGTAGTGCAGTTGTCCCGGTCAGCCACTGTAACTACTAGAGTACAAATCCATGGTGAAATGTTGCCACAGCATCCTGTATTCACGTTTCCCTGCCTTTTTGGCTGTCTTGTTTAGATAAGAGCGTTAATGACTTGTTTGTTGTGAGCAGCTGTGCCTGATACAGTCGATACATTTATATATTTTCGCTCGACTTGAGCTTGACCCCCACACCACCTACATGTCTGTCCCAGCTGGCGTGTTAATCAGCGCCTGGTGCTGACCAGCTGGAGAGGTTTTCTGAGGCCGGTGTTTGTCACACACTAATATGTGCTTTAAATGCCCCAAGGGTCCTCATCTACACGCAGGGTGTGTTAGAAACTGTCTCTGTGTTTGTACATTAGAAACACACTTTTTGGACTCATCATAGTGGGCAACATTGTCCCATAAAAATCCTTACACTATACTCCTCGTGTTATCAATGTATACAAGAGCCTTCCCAGCTGGCTTTCCAGTGACAGTGATTGTGTAAGAATTGCATTTTTAAAGCACCCTTTTTGAAAAGATCACCCAAACTCTGTTGTTCATGCGATCGGGAGCAGTTCAAACCCCTGACCTCTGATTGGTGGACAGCTCTGCCTCTTGAGCTACAGTCGCCCCAACAACGTACATTTTATATTGAGGCTTGACTGTTGAGTTAGTTGCTGCACAGCTCTGTAATCACATTCCCAACCTCAAGGAGTAGTAGGTTCACGGTTTCAGTTTTGAGAGCCGAAGCTGATCAGAGGCGTGCGAGTTTATTCTTGAAGTGAAGTCGACAGCGCACGGCGTGTTGTTAGAGTAAATACAATTAAAGGATCTGAAGAAAACACGCAGTCCAAAATAAATTCACCAATTTCAGATTTTCTTGGTAATGTCTCAGTTATATTCTTCCCTCAACTGTTTGACTGTTTTATTAATAAGGCTGTCACACAATCACAATAACTATATGATTATAATACATATAAAACCTTTCATCTTCAAACGTGTTCATTGTGCCTTTTCTCTTTATCTGTCCCTGGATTATTAGCACAATATTATAATATGTGTATAATAAACATGATATCAACCCTAATGGTCTCTCCCTGCTCAACAACACACCTCTCACCTTGCTGTCGCCCTCTGTCCTGTCCCTGCAGTCTGAGCGGTGCGTCTCCCTTCCTGGGGGACAACAAGCAGGAGACTCTGGCCAACGTGTCGGCGGTGGACTACGCGTTCGACGAGGAGTTCTTCAGCAGCACCAGCATCCTGGCCAAAGACTTCATCACAAGGCTCCTTGTAAAAGACCCCAAGTATGTCAAATCCCTTTCTTATGTCTGAGATGTTGATGCTTTGGGGTACTTTGTCTCTAAGGTGTAGTAACAGCATGAGCATGATTGATATGATTTAATTGGGACATAAAGGGTGAACTAGGGATTCAACTCATTATACATTTAATGAGTTGCATTCTTTTCTATGAATCATTAGAGGCCCTATTATGCTTTTGGGGGGGGGGTTCCCTTTCCTGTAGTGTGGTAGGTTTTTGTGGCAACCTAATACTTCCTGTTTACTTCCCCTGAATTGAGGGAATTGCAGTTTCAACACTTAAAGGTGCCCAATTGTGTTTTTTTAGGGTTTTTCTGTTCCTGTAGTGTTATATGGTTTCTGTGCATGTAAATGGTCTGCAAAGGCGAAAAAGTTCCCTGCAGAGGGAGTTTCTCCTAATACAAATATGAACCTGAACATGAGCTTAATAGGGTGCCTTTAAGTCAATGACAAATAGTGAAAAAAGGCTCTCACAATTTCCCACAGTCCAGGTTGGCTGGCTTTTCTGCTTGATGACTCTAAAGAAAAAACATTACAACTGTTTCTCATATTTTCCCTACTCTAAAAAAACAACACCTTTTTGACAGCTAATGCCTTTTTCCGAGCTCTGCTCACGCTTTTGTAGTGTTCGTTTGTGGTAGTGTGTGTGATCGTTTCGGAAAGTTTTGCTTGATCCATTAATAAAATAACCAGTTACAAAATGTTTTACTTTATTTAAAGAATTTATTAGTAAACTTTGGAGGAAAATTATTTTCAGAAGTTCATCTTTCTGAATACAACTGTAACGGCCCGTCCACACAGCAGCGTGCGTTGTATCTTTGTGGTGGGCGTGCCTGAAGCTTGGGAGCAACGGGACCAACAACCAATCACATGAATGAATCTCCCGCCCCGGACATACAAAGCAAAAAAGCCCGCGAGCCCGCTAGCCTGCTAGCCTGCAGCAGAAGCAGGGAGAAAAGAGAGGGGGGAAAAAAGAGTTAAAAAGTGTTCCACCTTCCTTCAGCAGCAGCGGGGAGGCTCTCTCCGTGGTGCTGCGGACCTGCGGTCTGGCTCTCCTAACATACACGCGGTTTGATTGGCTAGCAGTTGTACTGGCAGATTTTCATAAATGGGATTTGATTGGCTGACGCCTCCGTCGAAGATACAAAAGTTGAACATGTCTCAACTTTTGTATCTTCTTGACGCGAGCGACGTGAGCAAAGTGTAGCTACGCTCCCCACAATGCATTTCGGTGAGGTGTGACGTCACCCCATTCAAGTGAATGGGCAGAAGCGTTGGAAGACTCATCGCACGCCTCTGTGTGGACGGGCCGTAAGAGTGTCAATATGGACTTGAAATGAGAAAGGCAGTAGCTCTTTGCCAGTTAGAATTCAAAGATGCAGCACAATAAATGACACGTTGTCTCTCATCCCTTATTCTCTATCATTTCCACAATAGCTCACTTAAAAAGACATCATTCTGAATATTCAATTGTTATTAAATATAGACCCATTGCACATGTTCCAATGGTACGGTACCTAAAACTGTGAACGTCTCCCAGAGTTGCTCTGGCAACAACTGAATGGCTGCAGCTACACTTAAAGGCCGTGAGTGCCTCCAACCCTCTCTGCTGTTCCTTCAGAACAATGAAAGGAGAGCGAGGGTGTTGGGACAGCGGTGAACCATTATAGTTGTGGAGATAATTTCATTTAGATAATGTGAGAAAAGGGACAGGTTGCATTAAACAGACAGTGGGCGACAAGAGGGGACTGACTTTGAGAAATCCTACGTGGAGTTTATCAAAGCGGAAAGGCTCTTCATTGATCTACACCGTTAGCAGACATGGATCCACTGGGCTGGCAGGAAGATTAATGAATGCTCCCTTGAGAACACACACATTCATCATATTCACGGTGACCGTGGACTGCAGCAGCACAATCACTGTGATTGAGCAATACATATGGTACATTTTCTCATGTAAAATAAGGAAAGACACTATGACGAAGTGGCCTGTTACCTCAGTCAGAGGAGGGGGTTGGTGGGTGTTTACTTCAGCTCAGGTGTGTGCGTAAACACAGAACAGCGTCAGTCAGAGACAGGGATGTTGGATTGAACAGATGTCCACAGGAGGAAGTGGTGTGTGAACTGAAACCGCACCAGTTTCCTTAAAGGTTGTGTTGGCTTTCGTTGAACAAACTAAAATGTTTACAAAACAATGCATTGTTATTTTTATAGTCAGTTTGCAGTGATGCACATTCAACCGCACCACTAGGACTGGTACACTAGATTGGCTGTTATCTATTTATATACACACATCACGAGAGTGCAAGGCGATCAGAGAAAATTGAAACCTAAAAGAAGATAATATTTAAGTACTAAGAAGCTAGTGGTGTGAATATAATATCTCATTTAATTTGAAAATAAAAAATATTTTGTTTGATTTTCTTACCGTGTAGGATTCATTACCACCAATAGCAAAGTCTAGGCTCTTAAATAAAGATATTTTCAAACGTTTCGAATCAGTTTAGATTTTTCCCAACGCGCCGAAACAGTTTGTCATGTGACTTTTGATGAATGTCTCGGTACCTCATTTGGCATGCTGTTAAAGAGAACCAAGAGTTTCACATAGGAAATGAGAGGTTTAAGGTCAGCTAAGGGCAATATAGAACACAACATGAGGTCATCATACGTTTCATTTAGAACATTTCTAGTAAGTACCAATTCAATTATCATCCAAAAGTTTTAATTTCAGGAGTCTTTTTTGTTTGTGTTACCCAGCAGAGATGTTGTCCCATTTAACAGTTTTACTGAAATATATTCAGTTAAAAAATATACAAATACAAGAGGCAGACATTTTTGTATTTTCTGGCATAATTAGCTAAATTATTAGTTTAGAGATAATAGCCAGTTAAAGGGAACTTACAGTAACCCTGTTTTTGTATAAATGTACGCATAACACTGTGATTACGTTTTTTTAATGCAGTTGTCAGTGTTGGTGAGCGATTGTTGTTACACAATACACAATATCCATTTAAAGTTATAAATCCTTGAGTTTGATGGCTTATGACCTATTTTATAGTATTACAGTATCGGATGACAGTGCACTTTTCTGACAGATTCTGTTGCGTCATCCATTTGGCCCCATTACAATGAATTAGGGCGCTGCATTTTTGTTACACATATTTGATTTAGACTCTAAAAACAGAAATAACTTTGAAAATTGCAACTAATTCTCTAAATTGTAAGTGGGATTATGACTATGATAGATTGTCCTAATCTGATATCGCTGTCTCACAACTGCATAAAAACATTTTTTTTAAACCTTCATGGGAGTGACGCTTATTTGAATCCCCCTGCTCACAGCTGTGTTTGCTGTCTGTGTTTAGTAATCCCTTTAATCTCTCTGACTTTGAACAGGAAGATGGTTGCATAAAAATACATGTTATTATCTTATTGACATGATGAAGACTAAAAACAGGAATGCTTCTGGTGTTCCTGACAACCAGTGGTTTTCTTGAACTATTTTGAAATATATATACATACCCTCATCCATGTGTGGTATTTGCATTAAAAAAAATCTTTCATTTACTTTTGATAGATAGAAATGGTGTATCAGGACACCTTGAGGAAGGCAAGTGTGGAGACTTCCTAATCCACTAGCGCATTTTTTTTTTTGACGATTTAGTTTAAATCCTGATCCAACACTTGATTTGTTGGAATTGTTGTTTTACAATGACATCTGTGACTAAGGCATTTCTATCTGCCTAAATAACTAGATGACCTCTGTGTATCTGCGGCTTCATTTATGATGACCGACTCGTGTGAACATACTTCAATGGCCCAAAATACAGATGTGTGCTTGGCAATAACAACATTTCACCCTTGCCACAAAAAACTAAAAGATATCGTCCAAAAGAAACCACTAATAGTACTAATTACGTCCGAAAACACTTAGGTTAGGAAACCTGCTGCACTTTTAAAACGATGTAAATTTAAAAACACAAATGTGCCAAAACACATGCATATGAAGAACATGTTCACCAACTTGACAACACATGGGCAGCATTTAGAAAACATTCAACAACTTGACAAAATGTTGCAAGAAGCTCAAAACACAACGGAAGCCAGGTGACACTAAAAAGTGATGAATACAGCAGGGATTGTAAAGTTGTGCAAAATAAATATACTGTATATTATATTACTATAAAGTGCAAAATATCTTAAGAGATCCAGCAAATATTCTCTGTCTCCTAATATGTGTATCATTGTTCTTCACAGAAAGAGAATGACGATTCAGGACAGCCTCCTGCACCCCTGGATCAAGGTTGGACCCTTTGTATTTTCTGTTCAATGTGTCCTTTTTCATTTTGTGGCATATTTAAGATGGTCTGGGTTTGTAAGCCGGATGTTGCCAAGCCTCCATTGACTTTACCAAATGTGTCTTGCCAAGAATATTCTCACAAACTTGTTTCTCTCGGTACATTTCCTTGTGTTTGTGCAATCAGCCAAAAGACACCCAACAAGCACTGAGCAGGAAGGAGTCTGCTGTCAACATGGAGAAGTTCAAGAAGTTTGCAGCTCGGAGAAAATGGAAAGTAAGTGTTTTATTTATTTCCCAAACTTCTGGAAAAACAAGAACATTGATCCAGTAGTATAGATAGTATCCCTAAAGCACTACACGTTAAAAGCTCATAAAACCCCTCCTCAGACGTTGTCACTACATCTGCTGCAGCATCGCCATAGCAAACACATTTTCTGCTAGCTTCGCTTCAGCGGTCGTCTCCTTGTCTGTTTCGGTCCGTCACGGCTGACCCAGCTTTGCCTCTTAGCCTGCAAGGAATCAAGGGATTGTTTATCTGCGGTGTTTTGGCGAAGCTGTCATGCCATGTCTCCGTCTACATGCTCCAGAGCGCCACACTGGAAGCTACTGGCTTTTTCTGTAACCCTTTATTGAACTTTGAGTTCATTTCCCTCCACATGTAAAACTGACAACCAGAACATGACAAAGCATATAAACATTGTTGTTTAAGTGAGATTTAAAAAGGTTTATTGATTTTAAGTCAGAAATACTGCAAAAAATTCATGACATCCATTTCTCAAAAGAACATACACTGATTTCTAGTAGCTTTAAAATCAGCTTTAAAATCAGCTTTAAAATAATTTAGAACATTATCCCTAGCTCAGTTTAATATCTAAGTCATTAAGTCAACCAGGATTAGTGAGATGCATTTTAGGGCGCCATTAAATAAATAAAAAGGACACCAATATAGAATAATGTTTGACTAATAATAATAGTTTTGATTTGGGCATTCATGATTGTTGGATGTTGTTGGCCACTAACAGACTGACCTCTGCAAGTAGCCCTTGTTTGTTTCAGATAACTTTATCATATTCAGCACGTTTTACCCGTCTGAATGGATGTTTCAGGTGTGTTTGTACAATTGCCTGCCTCACCTGGTCCAACTCTGTACACCACAACATTCGATGTAACCATGTGTGGCCTGATAAAGAGTCAAGTCACCTAAGAGTGTTAATCACAATGAGCTAAGGTGAATGTATAGAGCAGAACATTATTCCTGGTCCCTGAACGTGACTTGACATCCTCCAGTTGTGCTCATTCATGAACTCTATTCTTCTTCTTTTCTTTTCCAGCAATCCGTCCGACTTATCTCCTTATGCAACCGCCTGTCACGCTCCTTCCTGTCCAGAAGCAACATGAGTGTGGCGCGCAGTGAAGACACGTTGGTAAGACCTGGAGATCTGCTTCTGATTTGTGCGTTGACTGTACAACAAGACGTTAAAGGAGGCGACATGCAGCAAAGATCTTGATCATTAGGTTTATCAGGTTTGCAGCATTTAACACAATAAATGCTTCAAATGTTGTAAAACTCTTACATCAGAACCACGTATCTCTGCAGTCCTGTCCTTTCCTTTATATCATTACCAGGCCAGCTAAATGAGTTTCAGATTGCTTTTATTTAAGTGCATGTTACTATTAGGACCCGGAGCTCTCAGTTACAGCTCTGGTATTTCTACCTGGACAATCTCTCTGAGGATCTTAAGCCCCGACATGTAATTGATCTGTTCCTCGTTTCCCACAGGTCAGGTGCTTGTAGAATTGTTGGAATGTCTCTGTGTGCGTAACCTGGTTGGGCTTATTGGAATGTGAGAGGGAAACTTGTGTGACTGTACAAGGCGGTTTGTTTTGCTTTTGTACACACATGGTGATAGAGAGCTTTATGTGTGTATCTTTACATTGATACGGACTCTTTGAGATGCAAACACTGAGAGAGGCTTAATCATTAACAAGCAGGCCTCTCTCCTCCTCAAAGCATTACGCAGCAACTTCCTCATGTCACAAGTGCGCGCAGGTATAAGTGAGCGCCCCCAGTAGACCTCTAACAGAACTGCAGCAGTACAAGCTTGCTAAAAGATTGTCTGTATTGGCTAAGCAGATCCAAGGTTAAGTGCTTTACTTAAAGGCTCTACTCAGAGGTGGGTTTAGAACGGCGCAGTGCAGCACTCTGTACGATTTCAACTAAGAATTTGTTTGTGTTAGCGACTCAAAAACATTTCAACAAGACAATTCAAAGAACTTTAAAACCATCAAGAAATAGTGAAAAATAAACATATTGTGAATTGACATGTAATTACAAAAAAAACAGGCTAAATTAGAACAAGACAATAACGCTATTTATTATTCATTGTTTAGGCTATCAGTGTAAATGTGTCCAAGTGTAGGTGAGCAAAAATGTGATATGATTTCAAAACACAATCGGTGATAAGTGGCTAATTTATTATGGCTGAATTATAACATATGTTTATTTCAATCGACTTATCTTTGCAAGACAAAACAATAGCGAGAGAAACTGACAGAGAATTCAATGACTGGGTGCAATGAGAATGTGTTGTGATGTTATCCTGCTAAGGTAGCAAGCTTCTAAGGTTTAATGACCTTTTACAAAACATTTTAAAAATAACTTTTTGAGGGACATAAGAGCATGACTCATTCCGAATGCCAGCCCTATTTTCCTTTATTTGTCCGAGACCACATCTGTATTTTCCGGATGTCCTTCCCTTCTCCTTAGAAGATGAAAATCTTGCTCCTTTGTTCATTCCCTACTAAATATAACGCATCACTTATTTATAAAACCCTCCATCTTGCATCACAAATTGCAATTATCAGAAGGTGGAAACCCCAAACGACCACGTTGATACACTATACAGGGCCTGTGTGGAAATGGAACCAGCTTTCAGGTTCCTGGGTTCTCACATTACTGAGGATCTCTTCTGGTCTACTAACACCACCACCGTAGTTAAGAAGCTACAGCAGGGACTCCACCTCCTGAAGATCATCAGGAAAATCAAAGTGCAGGAGATGTCCTTTTAAAACTTCTCAATCAAGAGTGTGCTGCTGGCATATTGTGTCAATACATGTTATGTCAGTTACTCAGAGATGGATAGGAAAGCTCTTAGGAGGGTCCTCCACACGGGCCAGAAGACCATCGTCTGCTCACTGCCCTCTGGAGGAACTATTCACCCTAAGCTGCCTCCGCAAAGTATCTCAAAACAATGTAAGACCCATCCTGGACATCATCTGTTTGATCTTCTGCCCTCTGATAGACGTTTTAGGGAATTTAAAGTGGACCTATCATGCTATATTTGAATAATATAGTGTAGGACCATACCTATATAAGGCATATTTATACTTTTTATTTTTCAAAATACCAAACAGATCATGCATTTTAGCCATTCCTCATTTCGCTCAATTTAACACTGTCTTTTCATGGGCTGATTCTGTGAGAACAGCACCATCTACAGGCCTGGCATATGTACTACAGCGTCTCCAGCGCTTTTGAACGGCAATGTCCGTGGCTGTCTCCTCCTGATTGGTGGAGTTGGCCCAATAGCCGTAGC
>CALSBZ010046654.1:598951-707414 GCA_943591055.1 Gobionotothen gibberifrons | reverse complement strand
CACACACACACACACACACACACACACACACACACACACACACACACTTGATGCTCACTGAGGTAATGCTCAGCTACGTGAGCCAGTGTAGTGTTACCCATCCCATCGTCTATACTATCTGGAAATCTGGGGTTGAAAGAGCTCGTTTTATCCCGTTCTTTGAATTCTAGCTGAACTGCGTGACGGTCTGTATTAACTCTTCAGCGGTCTGTGACGAGGGTCCGCAGTGAAACACAGAGAAGCTGAGAGCGAAGCAGGGGCTGAATTGGTGTCCATTTGTCTAAAAGGCTTCTTTTTACAACAACTTGCATTTTGTGTCGCTGTCAGCCTGTCGAAAGTCTAGATGTGACCAATGGATGCATATTTACCTTCGTCTAGTATCAATATCTGTAACTTTATGATGCCACTGGACAGAAAACTTCACATCTGAAACTATTCTGCACTCTGCATCAATCACTGGCCTTTGGTATTTGAGGCACTTGTATTCATTATCTGGACAGAAGAACTGTGAACGCAGCTTGGTGTTCTTATTAATCAACCTTTCTTGTAAGACACTCAGTCCTGTCATGAAAAGAGCAGTTGACATATGTGCACCTTTGCAGTCCAAACCTACGACAGATGTTCTTATGAATGCGGCCTGACATTAAACCAGAAACCAATTTAGGATCCTGTCCATTTTTCATGTAATGCAAAAAAAAAGTTACCCTTTTCCGTTGCCTTCTTATTTTTCCCTTTTTTGGGCGTTCCTTTTGTTTAGTTTTGTATGTGACCAATGCAATAGTGCTATGAATTTCACAAGACCTCAACATGAACACATACTGTCCCCTCAACCTGATTTAGCAAGAGACCACACACTGATGTCGAAATCCAGCTGCTGCAGTTCCTCATGGTTGGAAATCTTTCGACTGCCAACAGGATTAACTTTGTATGGTGTCGGGTTATAAAACTGTATGAGTATACCCAAAAAGATGTTTTTGATTTGTAGTTTAAAGCCATAGACAACAAACTGTAGGTGTGGCCCTACAGAGAGTGAAGGAAATCCAAATGTGTTCCCTGCATCTTGAATTCATTCGCAAGTAAACAGCACCCCCGTGTGTTTGCAAATTGACAGTAGTGGATGCAGATCACTTTTCATCATAGTAGAGAGCAAAATTCATGAAGACGTTTTTTCGACAGATATTAATTATCTGAAATATCTAAAAATAAGAGTTTTTCTCCCACACACCCTGCCCTCCTGCCTTCAACGTCCCCATTGGACCCCTTTGATTACTTCAATAACATAGTGACATTACTATGTAACACTGGTCTCCGACACATTGTACATAATAGGCTAAGGGCCGGGCTTATAATTAACCATAAAAGCATAATAGGGCCCCTTTAAAATATTTAAATTGTTTTGTATTTACCTGTATTGAATGTCACCAAGATATCATCTAAAATGAGATACAAAATGTATCCATTGAAACAACAGATGAACAGCTTTGTTTTTTTACCAATCTTCACAAAATGGCACAGACAAACAGAAACCAATGTATTCTTTGAATGTGTAATGCATGAAGTCCGTTTTTAAAGGCCATTACATATTGATTTCCAAGTTCTCTAAATCTGACCGCGCTGCAGGCCGTTAACACGTTCTTTCCCCTCTTCCTCTGTTCAGTGTCGGTGAGCATTTCCAACCTGTACCCGGGCTGTGAGAATGTGAGCGTGCGGAGTCGCAGCATGATGTTCGAGCCCAGCCTGACCAAAGGGGTCCTGGAGGTTTTCTCCCCGGTCCACAACGCTCTGTCCACAGCTGACGACCAAGCTACAAAGGCCATCGACATCCAGTACAGCAACATCCACGGTGAGAACCAGCAGTGGAGGGAGTAAACATTTACAAATATTCCACAATAAGTCCTGCATTGAAAATGTGACATCCTGTAAGTACATATATGTAGTGGCATACAATATTAACCTCTGACATGTAGTGAAGTAAAAAATACGCAAATAGGCTGAAGTTCTTAACATTTGTCCACGTGTACAGTACTTTTACAGGTGGTATCAAATTTACATTTTCCATATAAAAGAACCTTTGCTTGCTGTGTTGAACGAGGTAAGCAGGAGTCCTGCTAAAGTCCCGATGAAAAGTGAACTTCATAAACATGCTGCTCACCTCTCTTATTTCCCTCTCTGTAGGTGTGGGGGAGTTCAGTGTGTGGGAGTTTTCGGGGAACCCGGTTTATTACTGCTCCTACGACTACTTTGCGGCCAACGACCCCACGGCGATCCACCTGGTCCTGTTCTCTCTGGAGGAGCCGTACGAGACCCAGCTGGGACAAATCACCTACTGGCTGAACCTGCTCAAAGCCCTCAGCCTGCCGCAGGACAACATCGGTGAATATCAGGAATCCTTTATTCGTCCCACAGCTGGGGAATTAGCTTTTTTGTGGATCAAAACTACATTTTAAAATGGATCATATTTATCCTAACATAGATCCACAAATTGCTCTCCACAATTCAGATGCAATATTTGAAACCAGATTTAAGCAGAGGCTAAAAAAAGTTACGCAAGTAGTGCAAAGTGAGCTAAAAATAACTTGAGCAAAACACTCATTAGTGGTTTAAATCAGAGCGTAATTTCATTAACAGATTGCTGTCTTTGCCCACTTGAGAATAAAGTATATTTAAAAAACAACTGGATTATAACCTTATATTTACCTACAATAAATTGTATTTGCTGATTCTATTTTGTGTTGTTAATCTGCAAAGTTCTCACATAAATGTAGTGGGGTGAAAAGTAGAATGTTTGCTTCTAAAATGTACTAATGCTTGCGTTCCATTACAAAATGATTCAGTGCAGCACTGGAATGAATGTGTGGCTGCTGAACCTGCTGGCAGCTGGCAGATTGTCTAGTGTTTGGTTCATACAGTTATTGAAGAAAATGTGAAATGTTCTTTCTGCAGCTTTCGGAGGTCGGACCCAGCAGCCTCTTGCGGTCGTTCTCGTGGCGACGCACGCCGACCTCGCAGACGTCCCCAGAGCGTTCTCCGGAGAGTTCACCTACGACAAGGAGAAAGCTCTGGTCAAGGAAGTCAGGAACAGGTGGGGGCTCAGACCACAGCACGTACTGTATATACAAAAAACAGCAGTAACCGGACTGCATGCTTACGTTTTTACGTTGAAACGGGGTAACCTTGTGAGACATTATCTGCTATTTGAAAATGGCCGAGAGACAAATGTAGATTTCATTCGGACCTGCAGAAAGTTTGTGTCGAAATGCAAATCTACAAACTTAGAATTGAGATCAACAAATACATTTCCCTTTAACAAACACAAACTGGATTCACACGTATATCAACTTCATTCATTCACAGGTTTGTGTTCGATCTGGGTGCATTTGCACAACAAGTTTAGTTACAAAATAATGTATGCATTTGTGGAAGGTGTTTTACATTTACAGCTAACATTTACACACAGATTCTCAATCTGTTCTCAAATAATAATCAGACAAATCTACCTCTATAAATAACTTGAATGCCGCTATCATTAAAAACAGTATGTAATAATGTCACGTGTATTACTTGACTGTTCCTCACCTTTATCTCAGTACTGCTGTAAAAAGATTTGAAATGGTGGTTGTGGTATTTTTTTCTTTCAGATTTGGGGTGGACATGGAGATCAGTGACCAACTGTTTGTGATGGACGCCGGGGCCTCAAACTCCAAAGACGTGAAGCTGCTGAGGATTCACCTGCAGGAGCTCCGTGCCAGCATCATCTCTGTGAGCAAACATTTCACATGTTTGTGTGTATTTCAAACCACTTACCTTTATCTCATCTGTTATAATGAATGATCTAAAAGAGACAGCATTTCCTTCAAAGCACTACAGGATGTTGGGCTAAGAGATGATTAAAGGCTTTTCAAACACTAACAAGTCAAAACAGCATTGTACATGTACATGCCAACAAAAGGAAAGACACTGCAGCCATTTATACAAATACAATCATTCTTACAAAAAAACCGAATGGATTTGGAACACACATTCTCATTCATCAGTTGGTTAGACTGTCCCTCTAGAAAGTCAGTTAGTAATCCTTGTCGCTTGTTTGATTCCTAATTATTGTCAATTCCTTCCATTTTCCTTCGAATGATTCTTGCAGTCTCAGTCTGTCAGTCTTTCCATCATATTGATCTGCCATCTCTTTGCATTGTTCCTGAGTAGGAGGTTCCACCTTGCACCATTTTTTTTTAGTGATCGCGTTTCTGCCAGCTATTAACAATATCTCTTCGTACTTTGGACAATTCCTTCTGTAAAATGACCCAGATAAAGTACCATGCACTTCATAGGTCCATCATATCCTAGTGTGTTTTTGCAAATCTACAATTTCCATACTTGTAACCATGTTAAGCCTTTTGAGAACACAACCTTCACTGCGCTAAAAAAAACATGTGCTCTCCCACTTCAATGAATTCACAAGACAATCTTATTATTTTTCAATTAAATATAACTCAGCATTCAAATCTTTATTGGAAAGAGACTCAATTATTATTAATAAAGCATCAAGTCCAGCCTTAAATTAAATACATCAAAGCTTTCTTCTTTTTTTTGCGGTTAGAGATCTGATAATGATAATCTTGTTTTAAAAAATGCATTGTAAGTCTAAGGTAGCCAAATACTTTCCCACCCTATCATCACATATCGGTAATAAACATACAGCAAAAAAATACAAAAGTATTTTCTACAGCCCACTATCTATTTGGGAGGACCCTTGTTGTTGTTGTTGTTGTTGTTATTATTGGTTCATATCTGAAGGAAAGCTTTATTCACCTCCCTTCTCCGTCTCCACAGAGCTGTAGTCCCATGACGCTGCTGTCGGAGCGGCTGCTCGCCACCCTGCCGACCTGGAGGAAGCTGAGTGGTCCCAACCAGCTGACGTCATGGCAACAGTTTGTCAGCGACGTGCAGGAGCACATCAACCCTCTGGTCAGCCAGGATCACCTCCGCACGCTGGCCATGCAGCTGCACAGCATGGGGGAGGTGCGTGGAGTTGATCAGTTTTAAAAGAGAAGACATGTCAAGTGTTAGGGTTCTAAAAACCATCAACGTTTTCATTTTCAGAGCTAACAAACAAAACCACAATAACCCTACTTGTTAAAATGACTTTAGAAAACAAAAACCTTTTTTATTGGAATCTATTGTTGTTATTGATATAAATAACTGCAAATAATGATTTATTAAGATGGGACTGTTATCCACTTATGAGTTCACAAATCACATTTCATCTGATTCAAAACAGAAATGAAACTAAAAATGTTGCAATGAGCTAAAGATAAAGGACATGTTTTATCCAGTCATCTTATTAATATAGTTTAAATGTTTGATGGTAGTTGTGAGATGAAATCAAAGGTTCTTGTACAATACATCTCATCTCCAGCAGCTGACTGTCCTTTCACCAGACCACCATCAGGGTGCGCTGTTTGTTTATGAATAAATAAGTCCCAATGCTTTGTTTTCATGTGTAAACAATTACTAGTCTGCAGGGGCCACATGTTTATTTGTGATGATTCAGCTCAGGAAGCCATGTACTGAGGCTCAAACAATGTTTCTATATATACTAGGTATTCGTATTTAAAAATGTTTGTATCTTTATCGATTTGTTTCACTATCATTTCATTTGTATTTATTCCGTTCATGGTATGCACAACTTAATGTATAACAATTATTTACAAAACATGTCTCTATAAACACACCGTACCCGAAAAGGAGCATGGAGAAGAAAATAATCTTATATGACCTGCCCCTTTCTCAAAGAAAAAAAAATAGATGGTCTGTCCTTCATATTTTCTTATTCACAACCAATCATAACAGTATCGTAGGAAAATAAGAGAAACACAAAAACGTGCAAAAAAATATACATTTAACATTTAACTGTCTCTTCCACAACTTTTCCCTGCTGATGACTTTCTAATACATTTCCTCTCCCCTTCTTGCCCTCCTCCCACAGATCAACATCATGCAGAGTGAGACGGTGCAGGATGTGGTCCTGCTGGAGCCTCGTTGGCTCTGCAGCCACGTCATCGGCAAGCTTCTCTCCATCGAGACGCCCAAGGCCATCCACCACTACAGGGGGCGCTACAGGCTGGAGGAGGTGCAGGCTCTGGCTCCTGAGAGCGACGTGGACGAGCTGCTGCAGATCCTGGACGCCATGGACGTGTGCGCCCGCGACGCCACCAACCCCGCCATGGTGGACGTTCCCGCTCTCATCAAGACCAACGGCCTCCACCGCTCCTGGACCGAAGAAGAGGAGGAGGAGTCGCAGATTTACGGCGGCGTGCGTCTGGTCCCTGCGGAGCACCTCACCCCCTTCCCCTGTGGCCTGTTTCACAAACTGCAGGTGAACCTGTGTCGCTGGAGCCACCAGCAGAAGCCCGAGGAGGAGGGGGGGGAGGATTTAGACGGTGATATCCACCTGTGGACCAACGGAGCCAAGGTGAGCCAGGGAGGAGTGGAGGCCATGATCCTGCTGGTCAACCACGGCCAGGGGGTGGAGATTCAGGTGCGTGGGCACGAGTCTGAGCGGGCCAAGTGCTACACCCTGTTGGACACCGCCTGTAGTATAACGGAGAACCTGCTGGCCTCCACGCTCCCCGGACTGCTCACAGCCAAATACTACCTGAGTCCTCAGCAGCTGCGGGAGCACCACGCCCCCATGATGATCTACCAACCCAAAGATTTCCTCCGGGCACAAGTCCAGCGGGAGTCCTCGCTCACCAACACTATGGGCGGCTACCGAGAGAGCTTCAGCAGCATCCTGTCTTTCGGCTGCGCTGAGGTCTACCAGCAGGGGACTCTGGGAACAGACATCCACATATCAGACGTCCCCCTGCTGGCCCGCAGGAAGCTCTGCCGCATGCTGGACCCTCCGGACGCTCTGGGGAAAGACTGGTGCCTGCTGGCCATGAACCTCGGCCTCACAGAGTTGGTGGCCAAACACAGCAACGGGACTCCCAATGGCGCCTCTGAGCTAGACTCGGAGCAGGACTCCCAGCAGGCCTTGCTGCAGCCCAGCCCGACGGCGGCGCTGCTGCAGGAGTGGAGCGGGCGAGCGGACAGCACGGTGGGCGTGCTGATGGCCAAACTGAGGGAGCTCGGCCGCAGGGACGTCGCCGACTTCCTGCTCAAAGCTTCTCCTGTTTTCAGGGTCAACATGGAAGCGCTGGCCAACGGCTACCCCCCCATCTGCAACGGCGGCACGTCGTACAACTCCATCAGCTCCGTCATCTCCCGCTGAACTGAGCGGGGCCGGCTCTCCGTCCTCACCCAAACTGCGGATTGTGTTTAACTTGACGTTTTCCCCCCTGAAACGGGACTCGTGTGTGAATGAACATGAAGTGCAATCGTTCAGCTGCTCGCTCCTTAATCACTCCATTAAGTTGCCGTGGGAACCAGATGTCGTGTTTGTGCTCTCCACACCTGTATAGCTGACCTTCCACTATGAATGTTGTGAAAGAGCTGATTGTCCTGAGCTCCAAAGAGGAACCCTGTGCTTTTATTCTGTTTCTTAATCTTGTCGTGCTGCTTTTTAAAATCCCTTCTGCTCTACTGCACACTTAAGACTCACTCGGCTACGTTTATAAGCTATCGACTCTATGTGAAGGGATGATTTTAAAAGATGGCCGCCTCATGTTCGGACCTTTTCATATCCTACTGAGGACATGCCGTTTTTACTCACTCCATCCGTCATAGTTACAACAAATAATATTATTCTTTCCTTCCTACTTATTTGTTGTTTTGTGACATTTGGGCCGTTCAGCTTAGTGTTTAATAAATGAAAAGCATTTTGTCAGAGTGTGCCTTTGTGGCCTTCTACCTCCCTAAAGAGCACAAATAGTCTTGTTATTATAAAATAGCCCAACATTTAAAGAACTGTGCCTTGTTGACACTAATAGGAACATTTCAATCAAGTTTTTAAATGAAACCATCCTACATGTCAGACTTGTAAAACGGTTATTTAATAAAGAAAAAAGAAAGCTAGGCTCATTTTACAATTACATTTTGCCGGCATTAAAAAAGCTGAAATCAGATATCTTGCCGTTTTCTCTTTAGTGTTTGAGAGTCGCTGTAGAGATCAAACCTTTTATAAGAGTCAGTGAGGAGACGCTGTGGGGTCATTCCTGTTTAATGGATGCTTTTGTGGGTTCCTACAGATTAGCTTTGCGCTAACAATTTATTGTAACGGTCGCATAATCGCCTTAGAAACGCCCTTAAAAGAACAATTTCATGTGGTATTAACTATAGTGTAACAAACTTGTTTTTAGTTGTCTTTCTTTTCCCTTGAAAGATTCTGTTCAAACTGTAAGAGAAATCAAATTGCCCTTTTGAGCTAATGTTGAGTTATTATCTTTAGTTTCTCCACCAGCAGGTAAGACTTCAATCTTCACTAATCTGTTTTTTCAATTGATTAAAAACCCAAAGATGTATACCGTACAAGACGAAGAACACCAGCAAATATGTTTCTGTAGCCAGAACCAGTGACTTTTGGGAAATGAGTTTAAACATTTTGTTTAGGTTATCGAAACGTGTCCTAGTCTGCTTGCTGATTTATCTTTGGTAAACTTAATGTTTGTTACTTTCCATCCAAAACAGGCTTTAGATAAGTTTGTATTTCTTTGGAGGGATCGCCGTTACTACACATTTTCCTATAATTATTACCAAATTACAACGACAGTTCTTTCAAAGAGTTTACAGTAGAATATGTGCTTTATTGGACATTTTAACCAAGCTGTAAAATAAATTGTTCCTATAAATGTTTTCACTTACAAGTCTGCTCATGTTCAGTGCACAGAAAGGGACCTTTAGCCATTTTGAACAGGGAAGATTTCCCCCCTAAGTGCATTGTCTTATTGAAGGGTATTGGCCCTTCTACCACCTACATGTATTTGCTGTAAAGAGACATTTTAAATCCTAATGGCGGACAGGGTGGAGCAGACACTGCTCATCTTCCTTTACTTTAAATAGAGAGTGCCACCACAATGATGGAAACAAATAAATAGAAGTTCATGTTTTCTACTAAAAAGTCATTTATTAAACCCAGTAAACACACCTGACACGGCACCTTTGTGATGCGTCCTCATCAACGTGAAGTAACCGTCCAGTGTCAGATTAGTAAACGCCGTCGAGGTACATTTGAGCGGCACTCGGCCGCGCGTGGCTTCACATCTCCTGTCACTTTTTGTCTTTTCATAACATGAAGCTGCGGTCAGCAAAAGCAAAGTAAAAGGTGGAATAAAGTTAGTATTGTTAGCTGTAGAAAGGGCCAAAGGCTGCTGGTGACAGAAATGTCGTATCGGTGTAAGCTGGGCGTTTTATAATGTTTGTGATCAGAAAACATTTTCATGTGTTGATGTTTTGGAAAAGAGTCTTTCATTCTTAAAAAGATGTCAATACTGTGTGGCCCGTTTTCAGGACACTGTCACAAGTTGGTAGTGAACAGTTGCGCTGACGTGCCAGAGTGCAGTATTTCCTGTCCGCTTTACTTTCCCAGTGTTACTGTCTGTTTTTGCAGAGATAATGCTTTGAATACTTTTTCAAATATTGTACTTCTCTAACTTTATTTGTCTGGGCCTGAACTTGCCAATCCACACAGCAATATTTCCAGCTGTGCTGTAAATACTCCCGGCCTGGTTCTTCACTTCCCTTTTCACCCTCTTGGCCTCAATTAGTTGATTCCAATTTCAACAAGGCAAACTGAATGTACTGCACATCGCTCCTAAGAATATAAAAACTAATCAAAGATATGCTACAAATGTGCAAAATGTACAAATGTGATTAAATGTCCCAAACTGGTCAGACACATATTTTTACTTACTTTATTTTTCTTTAAAAAGTTTGCCAATGCTGTGTGCCTAAAACACACTCGTTCATTCCTCTTATTATAACTTTGTACAGTATACAAGCGGAGAAGTGATGTTTCAGAAAGGGAAGTGAATATTATGTTTTTGTAAAAGCTGGGAATCACTATATTATTATCAACTTTGTCTCCGCTCGGTGTCTTTGTTTCCATATGGTTCAGACATAAATGAGTGGATTCAAAAGTATTTGTCTGTATGTTTTTGTTTGATGCTTATTCTCCCACCTTCAGAGACTGCGGTCTAATCGCCACATTGCACACATTGTCTTTTTGTCGCTATTTATGTTACGTTATTTTAGCATGTCTTGGAATGCCATGTTGTTAGTACTTCTGACACTTTATAGTGTAATACATTTTATAATAAATTCTTTACCTAATGTCATTGTCTCTCTGTTCTAATTGAAGACATACAATTAGGTCATTCAAGCAGTCTGCACCCTGGTTACCTATCTATAGAAGTCCTGAGTTGAATAAAAGGACAACAACATGTATTTTACAGGCTTCTTCTATGACTTGCTTTATTTCCAAGTAACAACATCCTGTGTTCTGGCTTTTTGTCCCTGTACTGATAAGGTTTTAGAAGACATTGACTTTACATGTGTTATCTCGGTGAGATGCAATGTACTGTTTAACTGTTATGTGTGTGGAATATAGTGGAAGTGAAGCAGTTTCACACTATTAAATATAGATTTTTGGTTTTCTTCGTCAAATTAGTGTATTAAATGCGTTTTTCTTTTTCGTTTAAGAGCAAATGATGCCAGTGGGGTGTTCCTGGTGCAATTTGTTTATTTTAAGGATATTTCCTCCGAAAGAGTGTCATTATCATATTACCAGGATTGTATGTATTCATCCCACTTAAAACATTTTTAATTTATTAAAGAAAATATTACTCTAGGGCTCAATTAAAGATTAAAAACCCTGATCATTTTTGTACCAGTGTTACATAAAGTAAATTCCATTTGTATGTAGAGTTCGAAAATAGTCTATGCTTTTACTTAAGCAACGACTTAAACCAAGATAATAGAGATATTAAAATACCCCCCCCAGTGTATGTTTAAAGGACGTCCTCACTTCTTATGATTTGAATCAGGGTCAGGTGCATGTCTTCTAAGCGTTACCTTTATTTGTCCTCCAACAGATTCCAGGCGGTGTTATTCACACGTCTCTGACTTCATTGTGGAGCTGCAGGAAGTCGACCCTCGGCCCCCACACACACACACACACACACACACACTCACATGACTGGATTTGTCTCAACTTGTTTCAAATGCTGACAGTGTAGACTGCCATTCAAAACAATGTGTACAGAGAGAGATAAATAGAGCAGAAGGCCTGACGATGAAATCACGTGTTTCTGAATTAGTTTGAATCTTACAAAACAGAATTATAGACAGATTTGGTGGTTATTTGTTTTGCTTCATAAGCCCGATTCAGCACAATCAACACCTTCAAAGTGGTCCAGGCTTAATTCCCCATTCAATGTGTTTTTAAGCTGTTTTAAAATGAAAGTAAAAATGAAATTTGAACTTAAATAAGTTAATAAATACCAACATTTTTCTTTAAAAAAAAAAACATAGTTTGAACCACTACCACTCACATTTCCATCACATTTCCAAAAAAAGCATTAATTTCCTAACTGTGCCTGTACAATAAGTTGAATGAGAAATACATATTCATGTTTTCAAAATGAGCACTTTTTTCATGTTTTGGAATCAGTTTGGCCTACTTAAACAAACGGCACACAAACAAGGAATACTGAAGATAATCAAAAATAATAAAGAAATATTGAGATAATCGTCCTATTTCCAATGCTCAAATAAATAAGTATAAAAGTACCACGAGTCATTGTTTCATCTTAAACATGAAATAGTGCAGATAGGAATACAAAATATAACCTAAGGTCAAATAATATAATGGTACATTTCATGAAATAAGAAGTAAATAAACTGAAATTAAACAGTGATGTAGAATGTAACATAGCAGACTGCACACACATTTATAAGTACACACTATAAATACATTCATGAGGTAATGCCAACCTTTCTCAATAAAACAAAAACCGGTTGGGTTTGATTCCTGTCAGTAGCTATAGAGAGGTTTACTGGCAACACAGCATAGTTTTTAATCTGCTTGCCTTCCTTAGCATTGTGAAGAACACTCGCTCTTTAGCTTAATGCAAATACCTCATGTATCAACAATGTTAACTAACTGCTCATTAGAGTCTGTGATGTAAAGAAAAAACAACAAGGAGGGATATTGACTGGTGTGTAGAGATGTTGGTCATTCAACTCTGTGTTTGTGTCTGGATGTGAAGACCACAGACAGCGGCTGATAACCTTCTTTAGTTTAGCTAGCATCCTAATCTTAGGAATGTATTAATGATATGGCAGCCTGTAACATAAGATAAACTGAATATTCATACGTGTCTTTAAAAAAAAAAAAAGGAAATGAACAATAAAGCTAAGCAGGGGCATTGTCAGAATAGTCAATTTAGCGACTTTCTTGTAAATGTGGCTACTTTTGAAGCTAGTGCTTCTAGCTACTTTCACTGAAAGAGAGATTGCAACAACAGGCTGGCTGGCTGGGTATTTGTTTGGATACTTTTAGAAATCTAGCATACTCAGCTCAACAATCATTTATCATTGTACTAAACATACTGTTATTTTTGTCAATACTTGAAGGAGAAGATACCACTGTTCAAATATTTGAAAGATAAGAAGGAATTTCGGGCCAGCAGCCAGTTAGCCTAGCTTAGCATAAAGACTTAAAAATAGCCAGCCTACTTTTTAAAACTTAGAATATTAACTATGACTTGAATGCTTATAGGGATTTATATTTAGGCCTATGTGACAAAGTAAATATATTATTAATTGAAAATGATACAGGCTAAATATCATACTCAATACATTGAATGCTAGTGCTACATCTAAACAGTGACATGGGTCATTCCAGAATTGGAGGACATTTCATCTATAAAAAATCTAATAATCCATGCCCAAAGAGCTAAAACATGCACTTGTTGTGTTAAACATACTTGTCTTGAGACTAAATGTATATAAAGTTGTAGAAAAAGTGGTTTCAAAATATTATTTAAATGATCAAATAGCTCTCGAACACCCCCTAAAATGGCATTTTTCTCTTGCTTCTTGGTGACCAACTTGCATGTCAAATATAACATTTAAAATAGGGATTTTATTCACTTTTGTTGGTATTATTATATTGATATATGTCTCTTGTAATGGTAAAATCAATTTGTTAAATCATAAACATGTTTTAAATAACAGTAATTTTGCACAGAAGGTGTGTCCCTCAACATGCGTTCAACCCTGTTACCCAAACCTTTTTCGATTGGCAGAGGAGGTGAAAAAACGGTAAATCAAATGACACAGTGCAAGTGACATCAGCAAGCCATGTGCTAGTGCCATGGGTAGACCAAAACTAAGTCCTCTCTTTTATTTTTCATATTTTTACAATCTTTTCAGTCTTAAAAGAGTGTGGCACTCTAACCCACTCAACACTGTTACTCATATTATCAGAATAAAGCATATTAATTTCAAAGTTATCTTTCTTTCATTAAATATCCAAGTTTGTCCTTGCCTTGAAAGTAGCATTACATGCTACATCTAGCAATAATTCCGGAGGTTAAAGCTCAAATTAGCATTGATTTTCAACCCTGTTACTTTCAACCCTGTTACTATAATTAGAGTAACAGGGGTGATTCTTCATTGGAAAATATACATTTGATGCCTAGCTGGGCAAAGCACTTTTTTTGATGGTTTATTATCTGTTTTTCCTAAATACATTAAAAAAAATTATAAAATAAAAGGCTAATTTTTCCAAAATGTTGGTGTTTAAATTGTCCTCCAATTCTGGAATGACCCACATAATGTGACATGAGTCAGTCATTATGTCCATGTAATGCATCACATGTTTATGTTGTAACAGGGTGCATGATGTTCCAATATTTCCACTGCATCATATTTTACACAAGCTAAAAAAGAAACATAATTGGCAGAAATGAGAGAGCAGACATGCATCCTCAGCATGTGTAACTGGATCAACATGACAATGGTTGACCGAGAACTTCCTGTATGGATATGCAAGTATACTCAGTTATATATTATAGAGTCAGCTTAACACCAGATTAGAGCATCTTGGATGTCTCTGATGAGTCAGTGGTGTCAGCAGAGGTGGAAGCATTCACATCCATTTTTTGTTAATTGATGAGGGAAGCAATACGTAAAAGGGCACAAGCTTTATCAGCATAGTGTTAAAATACTCATTTGTAGAATATTTGGCTTTATTTCCACTGATGCAAATGTATGTGTTTCGTTACATTTAAAACATATCCGTGTACATTGTAATCTGTTTTAAATCTGCAAAGTAACTAATATCAGATAAATACAATGTAGTAAAAAAGAGACCAGATTCCCTCTGAAATGTAGCAGAAGAAGTAATAACTATTATTAAAATTAGGTCAAATATTATTTACTTAATTGCAGTACTTTTGTAAATAGTTACACTACCAATGGTTGTGAGTAGGTCCAGTCTGTAGAATAAAAAGCCTTATATCAGTATTCATGTAAAAAACTAAAAACTATACTTAGGCAGTACTAGGTAGATTAGGTAGAGTAAATGTACTTGCTTGCTTTCTACATCTAATGTCAGATTATTTCATAAATAAAAAGTGTTCACACAACAAAAGGTTTAGTTCCAAATGCATAAACAACTCGGCCTAATCAGAGTTCTCAGTTTCACAACAATTATCAACCACATGATCAACTCAGACTTTGTTCCAGCAAGTTCATGTACGTCCTGCATGTTCATTCAATCCCATTGTTATAAAAATGAAAACATCGGCCATCACTAATAGTATTGAACATCTTATTTAACCGTATTGATACATTTTCATTTCACTGCCATCCTTCAAAAACACAGCTTTGTCTGAGACATAATCAACCAAAAGTATGACATAATGTGTCGCCTTATCTTTGTTTGTAGTTTGATTGCACATTTGGCTGCTTTACTTTGATTTTATAGTTCTGCTGAAACTTCAGTATTAATGCTGGAGTTGAAGGTAAAGATAGGCTTATTATCAATCTCCTTCCTATCAATTATTTAGGAGTAGGCCTACTGTTTTGCAGTTGTGTTATGAACTGTATACAAGTGGTAGAAACAGACTTATTTATTCAATTTCAGCTGTCACAACAATACTTCCACTGTTTGAAGAGTTTCTCATGTACATGCAAACATGTTAAAGGCAAGGCAAGGCAAGGCAATTTTATTTATAGCACTTTTCAGCACGTGGCGATTCAAAGTGCTTTACAGATTAAAAGCAAACAACATACAAATACAGCACAAATACATTATATATGGAAGATACGTTAAAGGAAGATAAGAAACCTGGTAATGAAACCGATTGCCAAAAGGTCTTCAGGATAAATCTATCTGCATTCATCTAAGCCTATACTCGAATAACCAAAACTACTGCATAAAGCAACATGCATGTTAACACACTGAGGAGAACACAAATAGGGATTTAGGATTTAAAGTATTTGAACAGTTTGTTTACTTCGTAAGCTTGTCGAAAAGCTGATTTGATTAGGCCTACAAAAAAGGGTATTTGCTTCACCTATATTTGTATAAGTGTCCATACAAATATATTGAATGGTCCATGACATAACTTAAGTTCAAAGAAAAAACCCTGAGTCAATAGAAATTGTTTTCAGCTGCAACAATCCAACAGGAAGACATATCGTTTTTCTCTTTTCCAGAGAAAGGGAATCACGTGCTTCCAAAGATGACGTTGCAGGTCGGGGGCGGGTCATCGATGGTCATAAACAAGGAGCGGACCAATCACAGAGGCTCACTCAGGCCTTTATAAACTTTGTGTACCTCCACCGAAGGATATTTTCTTCGTCGTCTTCAACTGTTGAGAATATACTGTAAGTGCAATAATTATTCGTTAGACTTGCTTTCTGATATTAGCATATTAAACGCCTGATGTTTATACTTGCTTTAAAGCAAGCATATAGATTAATATGACTGTTTCTTCTGGATTTTTTTTCCCCGTCGTTTAATCCCAGAAAACAACAACACCCAAGTGTATGTTTGAATGAATGTCGACTTGATAACATCTTAATTTTATTTATTTTTTAAAACACTAACATGTTTATCTGCCAGCCTTTGCTATGTTGTTTCATTCGGCTGTCTTTGTCTTCGTCTTCTAGCTCCACTATAGCCTAACGCAGCCATTATTGTTCTTCCTGCGGTTTAAAAGAACATCCACCAGCACCGGGTTTCGTTGGAAGAAACCGCTCTCTGCCAGCTACCGGTTATAGTTTTACTTTTCCTTTATCATTTGGTGGCCGTAGTTTCGATTTCCTGGCCGGGTTATTGGCTCTCGGCCACCGCAGCAGATCCCGTGATAGCGAACTAAACAAAAACAGGTTCGCTGTGTGGTCGGAATGTGGCGAAGTTTCTGCTCCCTATTTTGAAGGAAAACATCCCCAAACAACAACATATTCTATCTAACAGGACCTATTAAACAAGTATAGGGGTCATTCGGTCTCAAATATCTTATTTTGCCTGATAATTATCGAGTTTTTGAGCCGAGCCGTCGGGAAATGACGGCACTGTCGGGAATGTGTACTGCAGCTTTAATGCGACTGTGGACAAACTGTACCACAGACAGTGCATGACAAAACAAGTGGATTTCGTGGGATGACCTAACGCTTTTCCTAATGATATTCAGTGGTTGATAATGGATTATGTTACCCGGGAGAATCAATGATTAACCTTCCTTGGAAATTGTTTGTTTGTTTCCCAGTAGGAAGCAACAATGCTGCCTCTCGCCGTGTTGGCCGTGTGCCTCAGCGCCACCCTCTCTGCCCCCAGCCTGGACCCGAGACTGGACAACCACTGGAACCTGTGGAAGAACTGGCACAGTAAAAGCTATCATGAGGTGAGGAAATTTTTATTTAAGCTGCTTTTTTAGTTTGCCATTTGGCACAAACAAAATTCTGAATGTTTTTTCTCCTTTGTTTTGTAGAAGGAGGAGGGCTGGAGGAGAATGGTATGGGAGAAGAACCTGAATAAGATCGAGCTGCACAACCTGGAGCACTCCATGGGAACACACTCCTACCGCCTGGGCATGAACCACTTCGGAGACATGGTGAGCCCACAGTTTGGACACATAACTTACTTTACAATGCATATCAGGGATTTTATAGGGCGTAGAAGCACGGAAAACTGATTTAATAACAAGAGGCGTTGAGAACATTTTACCTCCAAATATAGACGGGTGATGCCGTAAATCAATTGTATTGTCATAAAACATTGTATATATTAAACTCATGTCCAAATATACACACCTCCAGTAATAACATATTGGATGTGTGGGACAAAGGCATGCTAAGATGAAAAATAAAATAGGGAAAAAACTTGGCATTAAACACACTGTTGTTTTTATAAAACCGGATAATGACAGGACACAAAACTATAGTTGGAGATACTAATGACAATAATTGCAAAAGATGCATCCACTTTAGCATTAAATTATACTTTTTGCTATAGCTATAAACACAACAATCATAGACCACAGCTTTTCTATTTTCAAGTCTTTTTATTGGAGTAACTCAGCTTCATTTACTCAGTTAATGTTCTCTTTCTACAGACTCACGAGGAGTTCAGGCAGATCATGAACGGCTACAAGCACAAAGCGGAGAGAAAGGTGAAGGGGTCCCTGTTCATGGAGCCCAACTTCCTGGAAGCCCCCCGCTCTGTGGACTGGAGGGAAAAGGGCTACGTCACTCCCGTTAAGGACCAGGTAATAACCTCTTATATATCTCACCGGCTCACACAGCCACACCTGATGGCTTATCAAGGTGCAGCTATGTGTTTGCAAGGAGGTCAAATCTAGAAAATATTTTCCGGTAACACTGTAGGGAGTGTTAGCCAAATCTGACTCGGGTATAGATATTTGGGATAATATATTAACTACCAATAAGACAAAAACAACTCTTTTTTTTACCAAGAACAGATGCACCATCTGTTAATCAGGCAAATCAATGGCTCTGTTTCAAAAAGAAAAGTCACATTTGGACTGAAATGTCATTGATTTTAAGCCTTTATTGTTACATAACTGACATTGATGAAAACAACCACGCATATGGCCAATTGTTGTTGCAGGGAAAAGCTTGTGTCGAAACACACACGTGCTCATTTTTGTATCTTTGTTAGCACTGCAGGAGATACACACACACACACTCGTATCAGCTGTTGGAAACATTTGGTAAACAGAATTATGTAATGTGTGACTTTGAACAGCTTCATGGTTACAGATTTGCTTGTTGGAAGAAAACAAGGGCACCTGCCCACTACTTTTTTTTTTGCTCGAACAGGGAGATAAGAGGGCCACTTGCATGTTTTAGTTGTCTAGCATCACACACACACACACACACACACACACACACACACACACACACACACACACACACACTCCTCCACCCTGAGTGTACAGTCTGTTCTCTCTGCTCACCCCCTGCAAATACATTAACACTCTGTAAGCTGAAACCGGCCCTGCCAGCTCCTGTAAACTGTAATCATATACATTGGGCCAAAGTACTGGAGTGCAGCTTCCAATACAATGTTATCTATAAAAGAGAAGTGTCCGGAATCAGAGAGATAAAGTGCATAACCAGGAACCGAATGGATCACACAAGCACAACACAATCCAATGACTCAACATGCAATATGCTAACTGCAAAAATCATATTGGTCTGTCCTGAAGGTGATGGTAATAAAGTCAGTTATTTTAAGTAAGAAACTGTCACAACGGTTTGGAGAATCCAGAGGAATATATGTAAGGAAACTGATTTCTAAACTTCTTCCTTCTGTCTGTGTCTTTATGTTAATGTATTATGTCTCAACCACAATCGCACAAAGCTAATAAACAATGGCACGTATTAACAGTTAGACTCCCTAACAAAGTGTCTCTCTACAATGTCCAATGCTTCCGGGACACAGAAGAGAACAAAAGTAACAAAATGGCCAACATCAGAAAGGGATGCATGCTTTTTTTTAAACACAAAAACATGTACAGGTGCCTTTTTTAACTCTGTAGTCAGAGCTTTAAGGCAAAGGAGATGAACTGTTCCTGTGTCTGTGTCCCAGGGTAGTTGTGGCTCCTGCTGGGCCTTCAGCACCACCGGGGCTCTGGAGGGTCAGGTCTTCAGGAAGACGGGCAAGCTGGTGTCTCTGAGCGAGCAGAACCTGGTGGACTGCTCCAGACCGGAGGGCAACGAGGGCTGCAACGGGGGTCTGATGGACCAGGCCTTCAAGTACGTCCAGGACAACAGCGGCCTGGACTCCGAGGAGTCCTACCCCTACCTGGGGACGGTACGTGTCTCTGTCAAGTCACCAAAAAGTCCCATTTCAAAGTGTAGAAAACGTTTTGCCGCTGTGTATTAACTGATTTTCGAAGATGATAAAGTAACACACAGTTGTAGTAATTGCACTGTCCATTAATGAACACTTATTATAATAATACTTTTTTTTAAAAAGTATTTAGCACTTGTCACAGAAATTAAATTCACGAAGTGCTTCACAAGAGAAAAAAATAATAATTGGACTACAAAAACATGAAGACAAATAAAACATGTGCCAGGAGTGAATCGTAATTACTCCCCCATAAACATGATTTTTCCTCCTTGGAACTGGCATTAGAAAAGTGTTTAAAAAGTCTTAAATATAAGTGAAGAAGGCACAAAGACGAAGGATGCTACCTAAATATAGATATAAAACTAAATATTTAATTTGCTATAATCAAGTGATTTGCACTTAGGCTAGGAATATACCTTTTCAAACCAACGATTTGATTGGTTGCAGATGAATCATTGAATCCATTAATAGCGTTACACGCTCAGAGTTTGAATAGGGGGACATGTTTTGGATTCAGGAGGTCTGTGTTGATACCTGCTAACGCTCCTCCTCCTCTTCCTCTTCTTCCGCAGGACGACGAGCCGTGCCACTACGACCCTTCGTTCAACGCTGCCAACGACACGGGCTTCGTGGACATCCCCAGCGGTAAGGAGCACGCTCTGATGAAGGCCGTGGCCTCCGTGGGGCCCGTCTCTGTCGCCATCGACGCCGGCCACGAGTCCTTCCAGTTCTACCAATCTGGTATGTAACGAGCCTTTTCTGTTGGTATCCCTTCGCCTCTCTTTAAGCGAGTATAACTGAAACTCACTGGGCTCGTGTTTTTAGGAATCTACTACGAGAAGGAGTGCAGCAGCGAGGAGCTGGACCACGGCGTGCTGGTGGTGGGTTACGGATTCCAGGGAGAAGATGTTGACGGAAATAAATTCTGGATTGTGAAGAACAGGTCAGTGGAAACAGAGAATCAGTCTGCTACTTTTGTTAGTGCTGCCTGAAGAAAATGTTTATCTGCTTACAAAGATATGTTATACTGTGCCTGTAGATGGATTTCAATACTCTTTCTGTTTTGGAACTATTTATATTATTTAGGGATTGTCGAGTCCTAAAAAGCTAAAAATGTATTTTTGTCTTGAATCATAAAAAAAAAAAGCTATTCTCGCAAAAACATGATTTTCACATCCTACTTGGGTTGAGAACTTTTATTCCTTAGAGTATATTTAAAGAGTTTCCCTTCTTACATCTTTTCGTTTTGGTGGTCAAAACTGAATACATCTGACCTCCAGTCAGCATTTTCATTACATTTGATAAGATTTTAATCTCAAACCCGTCAATTTTGATTAGTAGTTTGTTTGTAACGGAAATATTAAAACATGAATGTAACCATTGAAGGCAAATGGGACCTCCCTCTGAGGCTAGCTGGTCATGCTTTTTAATTAGATTTCTCTAAACGCTTCAAACTGAAACTCATTCCCTGTCCTTTTTGTTTGTGTTGTTGCAGCTGGGGTGAAGGCTGGGGAGACAAAGGCTTCATCATGATGGCTAAAGACAAGAAGAACCTCTGCGGCATAGCGACAGCAGCCAGCTATCCAATGGTCTAACGTTAGCTGCTCTTCGTGGCTCCTTAGTGTTTTTTATTGCAATAGTTTGGTTGGAGGCGGCGGCGAGGCTTCAGTCACTGCGACAATAACCGCAGGAGATTCTGCGACTGTTAATCAAACACTGTTTGTTGTTTTTAGGGAAATGGCGCCATTTTTCTGGCTGTTTTTGTGCCACTTTTATTTTTGTCTAAAACTAATTTTAGTTTGGTGTTTTTATTATTTGTAAATATGTGTATGTTACTTGGTAAGTGATGCATAACAATTTGCTGCGGTCATTGTAATTGTTTTTTTCTACTTTTACTGTGATCAATTAAAAGTTGTGAAACACTAGATGGTTTTGTATATGTAATTTGTATTTTTAATATCTTATTTCAAGACATGGTTTTAGCTGATTTTCTTAAATGACCAATAAGAAACGACTGCCTTAAAGGGGCCTTATTTAGCTGTTTTGGGTTGTATTGGCCTTTGGGCATGTACATGGCTCTGGTTTCAGACAGAGGGTGAAAAGAGGTGCTGCAGGCAGTATGAGACAAATAAAAAAATGTCAGAGGCACAAAATGCAATTAGAAAACCTGAGAATGAGCAAAATATGGCCTCTTATAATAATTATGTATTTTTCACATACTTTGAGTTTTATAAGGGAAATAAGAGGATTATAGCAACTATTCAATGTATCTGGGGAAAAGAAATCACCCAATTTGGATATGCATTACATTAAAGCTATATAAATACTGTAAATATATATTGTGTACCGTAATCATTAAAAACACTGTTCTATACTGTAAAAAATCATTACATGGCAAAGCATGTGTACTGTTAGGATTGTTCTGAAAGGTGCTTAACAGGCATTAAGTCACCTCCTATCTCGTAACTTCTGAAGACTAATCAGTCAGACAAAAGTGATTTGAGGTGTTTTTAAGATTTTAATCTCGTTTCTTAAGGCTCACTGACAATGTGATCAATGTCGCCCTATAATACTATCAGCTGTGTTTTTAAACGTTAGGACATTGCATCCAACATAAGAGCAGAAATGAATGTTCAGTTTTTTGGCATTCGGATGCTAAATGAGCCTTCAGCTGTTGATAATCCCACGCGACGGTCTAACGTAGAGTCACATGATTTCCTGTGAGGGCAGCTGAGCTCGCTGACGTCTGGCTCTGGATCAGAGAGGATTATTGATTCTCTCACAATGGGTAAGATTCATGAGGGACTTTACTCTGGTCCCTTTACATGGGTCCTACAGGTATGAGGGGTTAATCAGGTCTGTAACCAATGATTACTGGTGTCTATTTAATTTAGGGTAATTTGAAATAAAATTATAATTCTGTCTTATGTTATATAGTCTGACTGATAATAAAAACACTGGACCATATACATAAAAAGCAGCACATTGTGGGTGTTTCTTCTTAAAATGTCCCATAAACTATAACTTGTTTATCTAACTTTTTGTCGTAATCAGTTTTCAACACTTGAGTTTTTGAATTGACACTGTAACCCCCTTACGCATTACATATTTAAATATTCTTTGATTCAGGAAATTCAATAACCTGTGTTTATCAAACAATATATTGTAGTGTATATTATTATTACAACTTCAAAATCATGTGTGAGGACAAGCTGAAATGTACAGGGAGCAGCAGAATCTGTATTTGTTTATTTATTTATTTGATGAAAACAGATGATGGCGTGATATTATTAAGGAATTTAATTTGCCTGTGTTGCACAATTATTCTGCAATTAGAAAAAAACAAACATGGGTTGGAGTAGCCTACTTAAACGAACAAATAAAATGTTATTAAAACTGTTCTTCATTTATATTTTGTATTATTCCACGATTTGTGATCAACTTATACATTTTGATAAAACTGCAAACTAATGATTCTATTTTAGTACATAGAGATCCCCAAAAAGAACCTTGTGTCATTTTGATAGGAGCTGTATATATACATCTGTGCAGCTTCACTGGTGCTTCTTGACGAAGGTCAGGAACTCGTTGACGTCGTCGGGGGAGCCCACCACGAAGGGGACCCTCTGGTGGAGCTCTTCGGGCTGGATGTCCAGCACCCTCTGGAAGCCGGTGGAGGCCAGCCCCCCCGCCTGCTCGATGAGGAAGGCGATGGGGTTGCACTCGTACAACAACCGCAGCTTTGGGCAGGAACATGGAAACAAAGGATGGCGTTAGGAAACACAAAGTAAATACAATTGTTTGCTAGTCTTCCTAGGTCAAACGCTTTATACTCATGCAAATATTATTTTCTTTTAGCTTTAAAGACTTTGTGACAGAATGTATTTTAATTGTCGTAGCAGTCATTAGATGTTATCAAACTTGGACATATCATAAAAGGTAAAACATGCCAACTCTGGGCCTGAGGTAGTAAGGTAGGTAATACTAGTATGGAGTCTTAGTACATGTAAAGTATAAAAACCACACTGTTAAAATACTGCAAACTCTTACCATCAAAATATATGAAAAGTAAAAGTGTTCATTATGCGGAATGTCAAAATTCTGAATAATGTGTATTCAATTACTGGATTATAATTATCAATCTTGATTTATATTTAGTTTTGTTCACTTACATTAGCTTGTGACTCAAGCTGCCAATTGTAGTGGAGTATAACACAGAATGTTTTCCATAAAAATAAAGAAAAATCAACTTAACTAAAGTACAAGTAACTAAAATGTGTACTTAATTAAGTACAGTACTTGTTAATATACTTTGGTACATTCTATACAAGGAAGTATTTGTGTAAATGGTTGTGAAAGACTTTAAACAGTTTCAGTTCCCAGAAAGCACAGACGGACATCTTTATATATACAGTCTATGACGGACATCTGAGATAAGACTGGGCTGCATTTAGATGAAGTGTGAACAATGTACGTTTTTAGTAAGGGTGGGGGGGTTCAACCTTACTGTTGTCTTTCCGAGTGTATTCCAGTTTGAAGCATGTTTTTGTTGAATTTATTTGAGAGATCCAAAAAATGTGGTCCTTGGCCTTACCACAAACAAATATAGTATGCAGTTTTTTCTTTTCATTTTTCAAACTATTACTATGTCGCCTTTTCTCATATTTTCGACATGCTATGTTGTTTTTTCTCATATTTTTAAACATACTGTACTATGTTATTTTTTACAATTTGTATTCAACATGTTATACTACCTTGTTTTTTCACATATCTTCGACATACTATACTGTATATATACCATACGTTTCTATGTCCTTTCTTTTCAGATTTTTGACTTTCTATACGAGGTCCTTTTTCCCCGCATATTTTCGATGTAGTATACAACGCGGTTTTTTCCTATATATTTAAACATAGTATACTGCCTTGTTTTTTCTCATATTGTCAATTTACTGTACTATGCTGTTTATTCTGATCTTTTTTACATACTACTCTATGTTTTTGTTTTTTTGTTGCTTTTAAGACATACTACACTGGTTTTTATTTGGTACATTTTCGACATATAATACGTTTTCCCTTTTTTTATATGTTTGCAATACTGTACTTTGTATGTTTGTTGATTTCTTTTTGACTTATTCTGTATTTTATCCATATCACTTATTTTGTATATTTGTATGCATTGATTTATCAGTATTTTGCTCTGTGTAACCAGACAATAAAACTGATTAAACAAGGGAACAAGAGATATGTAAAGCCCTTTGAGATACCAATGTGATTGAAATGTGCTAACTAAATACAGCCTTCCCCTCCTGTATGTCTAATAACACATGAAGATTAAGGTCAGTAAGTTCAGAATCTGTTATGAGACACGCTGTGACACCACAACAACAAGCAATCAATCAACTCCATGCTGCTGTTAAAGTAAACATTTCAATCTAATTTCAATGTTTTGCTTTGCAATTTGATAATGAAACATTGTTAAAGGTGTAAACTAAGACAGTAGGTTCAGGATAAATGGGTGAGAGTTGTTGTTGTCCATCTCTGTGACGCGCCTCGACTGTCTCCGGGCTTTATTTAGCACAGGAGGAGAAAAACAGCCTCAGGTTACAAACTGCTCCTCATTTAGCCTGCGCTGGCTACCACTTTCTTAGAAAACCTTTTAAAGTATGTACTTAGGACTTCATGGCCAGACTAAGGTGCTTCAGTGAACGTTTCATAAAGGCTCTCAGATCTGCTGTTAGCCTGCCAACTGTTCCAGAGTCCAGGTTAAGGTCAAAGGTGACCGAGCGTTTGCTTTGCTCAGGAACATTTAGTCAGCTGACACAAATCCTGTCTCAACACGTTTCACTAGTCTCTTTGTTGACCTCATACAGCTCTGTTGTTCAAACACCTGAGATTAAGTTCAAATCCATAGTTGCTTTAGTTCTATCACTAGCTTCTGGCTACATGTCTGTCTGTGTCTTTAGGTGAGGGCTTTTCGGCTGTTGTTGGGTTTTTCTTGTATTTTTGTGATTTGACATCACAGCTGATCAAAAACGGAGGAATGATTGGAAAAAGGTGTGGTCTCATCAAGGAAATAGAGGGGTGGGACTTTGAAAAGAGGCCATTGGCTTCCAGGCATGTGTGGACAAGATGGTCTCTGGAATTAAACTAGATTGATATTTTAATTTGTAATCTTTCAATACAAAATAAAGAATGTTATGCTTTATTTGTCCAAAGTATTGCCTAGTATTTCACCATTATTGAACAATGTTGAAGAGAGCCTTGGTGATGGTTGAAGTAGGATACTCTGAGCCAAAAGTGTCACCTCCTCCTCTATTTAGACTATAGTTTCTAAACCAGACAAATATGTTATCATTCTGCCATGAAGTAGATGTAAGTGGAAACATTTAGGTAGCATATGATTCTGTGGTCGTTGATGTCAATCTTAAAAGTTTTATGTGTTAATCTGAATATTGGCCAGATAAAGGTTGGTGGAGGTCAGCGGTTACCTTCCCCTTGGGGCTCTTCTCGTTGGCGGGGTACATGAAGATCCCTCCGTAGGCGATGGTGCGGTGAATATCTGAGACCATGGAGCCCACATAACGCGCTCCGTAGGGAGAGCTGCCGTCCTGCAGGAGGGCAGAGGATGTTTTGATTATTAGTAAAGCTGGTAAGATATTTCTCAAACTTTTCACATTTTTGATTTTGATTTAACCCTACTATTGTCTTAGTGTTCCCCCCCTTACTTTGGTGTTCACGGTCAAATTTGACCGGTCCTGTTTAAACTGCTATCACATTAACACAAAAAACATTAATCATCACCACATTTCATTTAACACCCTTTCAAACTGTACATATTGTATCAGACTACTGGTATACATGAACAACTGCAGTACATATACAAAGAATAGACACTGAACATGTATTGCGGGTGTGATCCATGTGGGGGGATGGGCACATAAGAGCGGGAAATATGTCAAATTGTTCTGTGTGTGCGTGTGTGTGTTTGTGTGTGCCAGGTGTGATTCACAAGGGGGGATGGGAACATAAGGGGGGGGAACACCATGGGAACACCATGGGTTTTTACAAAGTTAACTAAATCTTCCAAAATGCAATGAAAGTGGTGATCAGCAATTGCATATGTTCAAATGTCTACTGTGAAGGATATCATAAAGCCTTAATGCAATCGAATGTAAAACAAAAAAGTTATGATTGATGAAAGTAGTAAATCGGTCAGATTTGACCCGAACAGGAGGGTTAAGCAAAACTACAAAATCATGTAAATTAAAAGGATTTAAAATCTTTAGTACAGATCAATGTATTACAGTCACTTAAAGTACCAAAAGTAAAAATACTCATTATGTGGAATGGCAGATTTCTGACAATGTGCAGTATATTATATTTGTAGAGAAAAAAGAGAAAGAAATGTCAAAATGTTTTTTTAAATTGTCATAAAAATTTGAATGCATGATTCCACACTATGTTGAATTAAATACTGTATATGTATATGCATATGAAAATAAAAAGTCACAGTATTGTTTGCCATAAAAGTCATAGAACAGTACAGGTTGAAGGTTGGTAGTTTCCTCTCTGATAGAGAGCAGCAGCTTGTGTTCAGTAACAACCAATTCCCATACTAGCAGGTTTTCATGGTGGGTGTGGGAACTTTACATAAAGGATTCTCACGCCCCCCCCCATGCAGCTTGAAATCGCTCAACCCTTCACTCATTTGGTCAATATGTTACACATCTTTTTTTTGCCAAAGAATGAATGAATGAAGAATTGTACCTAAATCAAAACCTTCATCGTGAGGGTTTAACTAGTGAGGAGAATTCTGATCCAGGCAGAACCGTTGGTTTGTTACCCTGTAACGAGAGTGTGATCCTGATCTAAGGTCAGCTGGCAGTCACTTCTAAGAATGGACGTTATATAATGTGTTGCAATCACTTTGATAAGTCTTCATTTGTCTATGTAACTTCCCTAAAAACAGTCTGCTTCAATGTAAAAAGGCACGTTAAATGGCCTGTTAGGTAAAACAACATGTTGTTGAACAATTGGTTAAAAGAGAAAAAAGAAAGAATCCTACAGGAAAAAACCCTGCTCTTATTTGTGACCATTCACACACTGAAATAGAAACATGTTCACCTCATAAAACATCAGTGAATGTAATGATCCCTTTTGCATTCTTTTGTTTAGTAAGGAAATCTGCTGTGCAAACATCGTAGTGGTTGATTCTAACACATACTTTGCTTCACTGGACATTTATAGTACATACTTTTAAAAAAAAAAACCTGTCATTTATAAAGCAGTCAGTCAGGCAGCTCATTTGAAAACTGCAGCCTCAACAAATCTCGAGGCGCTCTGACCTGCCGACGAAGAAAAGCCAAACAGCAAACAACAGACGGTCAAAGTCCACCTGCAGCTGCTGCAACAAACGTTACAACCAGAGAGGGTCATGTATCTTACTAACATCTTTTTACATATTTGTTGAAATACATCCCACAGCAAACAACCAATCACATGTTGGCTGCAGCTGGACTGTAATAAGCCTGTCCAATCATTTCACTTGGCCTAAATCACTTTCTCACTATATTCATTTTGGACCTTGTGCTTTTGCTTTCATTGGAAAACATCAACATCATTGAGCCACATGTTTTGCTTGAATCATTTAATCTAATGTGTGATTTAATCTAATCTAAAATAAATAGAGTTTACTCTGTCTTGCTGGATTCTTCACTGTCTACACTAGCTTTCTGCCACCACAAAAACACTTTAAATTTGTATTGATCCCTCATTATTTAAGAGTTCCTCTAATTCATTTCACCATGTTTTCTAAGACTCACTGATTCCACACTTTAATGCTCACTCCATAAAAGTCCACTGTTAAACCGGGTACTTCAAACAAAACAAACGAAACAACGAAACAACGAAACAACTGTCCTAAAAGTAGAACCTGTAGTGTGTTGCGTGTTGAGGCCGGCTCAACGTGATGCAGAGTCATGTGGTGCTGAGTCACATCCCACTCATCGTGAGGGAGGGGTGTGTGTGTGTGTTCCCGTATAGTATTTCACAATAATAGACATAACACTCTTATAAAACACATCCAGTGGGCAACAGTTTAGACGGAATGAAACTACCTAAAATAAAAAGAGGAAACATGAATAAGAAGAGCGTGTGGGAAATTCTACTCATGACGTAAAGCTTATTAACTCTGATAGAGAAGAAAAATGGGCCAATGTTAGACAACTATTTAGTGGTAATATCTTCTGCTTTAGGTTGCAAATGGAATACTTTGACTTATGAGATAAACATCCCGGAATGCAAACAATCTGATTTAAAGTGAGTGTTGTGTCTCTGGAAGAGGGTTTAGGAACTTATGGAAAGATGTGCTGTTAATATAACTTTAATTTCCCTGATTTTCTATTCTTTCACGCGTGATGATCTTCCAACAGCAGGCATGCCTTAGCGCACAACTGGTTAAAGTGAATGAGAAATAAAAAAAAGGTAATAGGACACCATGTTCAAACTAAATGTCAACTTCTCCGTGCGTCCTTTTTTAGCAACATTCACATTCCAGTACAACTTGTGAGACAGGCTTTTGCTATGTGAACACCCATAGGACAGTGAGTAACAGTGTGGTCTACCGCTGCATTGTGCTGTGTCATGATGGTGGAGTGAAGGGTAACGTGATGATGACTGTTCCACCGATGAAGGATTCTAACTGATCGAGTTGCAATAGGAACTCTGTGGCACTACGGATACATTTCTGTCATGCAAAATGTACTTTTGTAAAGTCTTAAAGGCCCCGAAACAACACTTCAACTCTCACAGGAAACTAAGACGAGCATCAGAGGTCCTAAATAAGGGCATGGCATCTTATTGCACAAAACAACATTACTAACCCGCTGAATTTACATATTTTGTTTGGATTTGTAACACACTTTGAGCTGTTTTTCATATTATACACTATACAAATATTGATTATACTTGTATGTTATGTTAGTGTTAATTTAACATCTATAATACCATAAAAGGTAAGGCCACTCTATTTGTATAGCACTTTTCAACAGTAAGGCAAGTGCTGTACAAAAGACAGGAGAAAAGAAACAAATTACAAATAAGATTCCCCAAAGTTAAAGGACATTGTAAGATACACATAACCAGTCTCCAATGTTCTCTGAAAGAGGAACACATCAAAGTCTCGGCTCTGACAGCACAACAAAAGTGACTGACAGAAAGTTGTTGTCAGTTGTGAGGTCCATAAAGACCGGCTGCTGCACGGCCATTCATTTCGATGGAAGTGTTCGAAACATTAGGAGTGATCTGGACAGAGGAGAAGAAGTGTATTTATTCGAAGAGAGTGGTTTGAAACATTCCTTAAGATGTTTTGTTTACTTTCTTTGCTGTGACCCTGTTGGAATCCTTTCTCAGTGATGTGAATTCAAGCACACTACAGCTGTTGTCCTGAAGAAAACTTTACAGGGCGACTCTTCGACCCCGGCATTCAAGAGGATATTTCCTTAATGACAATGAGATCAGCAAAAGCATCACTCATGACTTTGAGGTCAAGCTGGTGACCGTGCGGCAGAAGTGCTGAGCGAGCCTTGTGGGGATCAGAGTTTCCAGATGAGTAGCTGCAGTTTCCTGAGGAACACCGTGTTTCCTACAGTGAGCTGTGTTGCCAGGCTGCAGCTCAGCTGACCGAGTCTCTCCTGTCTGAGGGGAACGCCTCACTCTGACAGATCACATGTCTGCGGCTCGGCTGCTCTCTGCCTCTACCAGGCTGCACGGAGACTATCACCTTACATGTCCCCCATTTCTCTACATTAAACGTACAACTTAAATGAATTTATTTTTATTTGAATGTCTAGTTTGATGTGTATTTGAAGTTACTGATTCCTCTTAAGTCTATTTGAGCTGCAGCAAACCATTGGCCAATTGTATTCTTTTTTACTTTTGACAAACTATTCCATATCTTTAATAATTTTCACAATAAAACTAAATTCCTTATTTGAGCTAAAAGTTGGGAAAAAGAAAAAGTAAGATTCCTCTTAAGGTTTTATAAAAATGTACTTTATTATTGCTCTTTAGAAAGACTTTTTTAAAAACCCTCCAAATTACGCTTTAGAAAAGGCAGCTTATTTTGTTTGGTGCCAACCAAAACTCCTTCTTCAAGGGTAACTATTTGGAGTTTTCACTTTCCTGTAGTGTGTTTGAAAGGTTTCTGTGCATGTAAATGGTCTGCAAAGGCTAACATCCCAAGAGTTAGAAGTTTCTTTCTGACACACTCCCCCGCTGCCTGTAACGCCTCCATTGGACTCTTTTGTTAACTTATGTTACATACTGGCAACATTATGTAACACTCAGACTTCTGTTGGCTAGATCTCCAACACATGTTACATGATAGGCTGAGGAGCGGGGGCCCTTTGGAACTCATTATACCAGAGATTCATGTGATGAGTGTGAGAGGCTGCTGGTGTTTCACGTCCTCCTGAGCATAGTGCCGTGTCAGCACAACAGATGTTAATCAGTTTTGGTTAAAGATATCAGATTCACAACCACAAAGTGGAAATGATAAATGACAAAGCTTTGGATGGGATTATGTTTGTGATATCAGTTTCTCTAAACTGTGTTTCACTTTGGCTCTCACCTCGGGGTACTTCTTGTGCTTGAGGTACTCGTTGATAGAGGGGTGGAAGTACTTGGCGTAGCCTTCGTTCAGACTGTAGATCTTTCCCTTCTGCTTGATCTTCACGTTCCTCTCAGTCAGGATGAACTCGCCTATGGCCTGAGGAACAAGAACACAATGTTTAACTCGGATAATCAGGGCAAACGACAAGAATGGATTTCCAATGATGAGAGTTGGGTTTGTCTTAATTTGATCAAAGAGAGGTTTCTGAAGAACGCATTTCAAAAGATAAGTGGACACAATTATTTAAACAGCTTTATATGTCTTTTTGGAGAATTCATGATTTGGAAACTCATGGGAAAGAACGTATGTTATTTCTTATAAATAACCTCAATATACTTGTGAAGAGAGACCATAAAATAATAATGTAATATCAAATAAGATGAATTAATTGCACCCTTTAAACAGGATTTCTGGATGCACAACAACAACTTACATTACTTACAAATATGAGTTGACTATTTCCATTCGGTTATAATAAAAGCTGCTTTTCCTAAGGTAAATCCTAATGATCAGTTGCGTCTAAGAATAACAAAAGTTGATCTGAATCAGGAATATGATAAAGGTAAGATACATCATAGCATGGCTTTATAGACTGAAAGAAATTATAAAAACATAAAAGATATTCAAAATCTATAAAAATGATATTAAAAAAGGGAAACAACTGCCAATGTAAAGAAGAAAGATCTGAAATGTTTGCATCTTCAAGGATATGAAAAAGGTAGCACTTACTCCTGCCAAATAAAAAAAGATGTATGTGTGTTTACAGTCCGCTCCATCGCTGATCGCATTGTGAAGACTTTCAGCATGGAGGAATGATTGACAGAATATTGTGTGTTTTCTCAAATAAAAGCAGTTATAGGGCAATCAAAGCATATAACAGTAAACAGCAGAGATAATGTTTGTCAGAGCAGAATGTTAAAAGAAGAATCAGCGGTGGAGGTCAGCCGTAGATATGAAGCTGTGGACATGATGCAGAGTGAAGCTCACAGGGTCCAGGGTGAAGAAGTTGAGTCCGGCCCCGGTGCTGATGGCCATCAGGGTGGCGCTGCCGTACAGGGTGTAGCCCGCACACACTATATTGTTTCCCGCCTGCAGGGCATCTTTATCTGTGGGCTCCCCATCTGTTACCTGGACCATAAAACAACAGATAAACCAACAAAGAAGAACACATGAACAGGGGTCCTGCAGACTTCAGTTTCCCAGAAGCTATGGCCCTCAGGATGTCTGTTGGAAGCACTGTATGCAAACACATTTACAGTAAAAAGGCAGTGGTGGAAGGTAACACCTCTCTGTTGGACTTATTTGTTACTTCTGTAACATAGTGACATCACTTTAAGCACTGCACTTAAGTACATTGTTAAGGTACTTGTAGTTTATCTGTGTATTTCTATTTTATGCTAGTTGGTACTTCTACTCCACTACAATTTGGAAGCACATATTTTACTTCTACACACTATAATTATTTGACAAGATAAGCTATAAAATAAACTTCTTTCCAGGTTCATATTGATATACAAATGTAATTGACTAATGAATTGTGACTCACTATTTTGGTTTTAAAAAGCTGGCAAAACGCAGAATCATTACAGTTATCCCTGCCTTTAACGACTTCAAAATAAAAAAATTAAGTATAATCTTTGATACAGTATAAATCATTTTAAAGAATGGCCAATCTGCATAATCTATATATCTATAATATTGGTACCTAAAGTATATTTTGATGCTAATACTTATTAACATTTTGAATAGTAGATTTTTAGTAACAGAGTATTTCTACACTGTTGTGTTTTACTTGCGTAAAAGAAAAAGGTGATACATTTCCTCAAGCTGCTGCTGTTCACAAACAAGATGAACCATCAATGCATTTTTAATTAATAGCACGTCAATTCACATACATAGGTTAAAGGCGGGTGATTAAACCCAGACATAAATAATTGACTACTTATTTATAATAGTGTAAACTGGAATTAGTTGGACAACAGTGCCCCCTTGTGTCTGTAGAGAGTAATATTCTGATGGTTCATACAATGTGATACATTTAATTAGTATACAATCATTGGAAATAGGAATAACAAGGTGCTATGATTGTCTGATGTTTGTTTTTTTCCAAGTAAAATTGCATAAAAACATTCTTACATTGTGACATCAGAATCTTTTTGTCATGGCTCGTGCATCACTGCAGAGGTCACACTCACCCGTTTGTAGATGGCAAAGATGGTGCCGATAGAAGCCAAGCAGTCGATGTTACTGGAGCCGTCCAGAGGGTCGAAACAGACAACGTACTTCCCCTGTGACAAAGCAAACAAATATATGAAAAAAATGTCATTATGTTTGAATAAAATCTGAACAATTTCACTTTTAAGCTGTTTCTCTTTATAAGAGACTTTAAAAATGTGACCTCTAAATTGAAAATAGGTCATGTGTAAATAGCATTCAGTTGTTTTTTGCTGCTGTAAATCTGATATGGATTCACTTAAGTCTAATTCAGCAGCACTCAGGAGTTTCATTCAATATTCAATAACTTTGATGTGCTGTCTGTCAGTGTTATTATTTCAATTCCTCTAAATTAAGCCAGACTAATACAGCTAATAGCTACAACTCATAAACATAGAGTTAAAGGGTTGAAAATACACTTTAATGACAAACGAATTGGGCGGTGGTGGCTAAGTCTATATGGGACTTGGCTCGGGAACCGGAAGGTCACCAGTTCGAGTCCCAGAAAGACCAAGTGCTAGGTATCCATGAGTTCCCTACACTGCTCCCCAGGTGCCGTACAAAATGGCAGCCCACTGCTCCTAACACTGGGAAGGGTCAAATGCAGAGACCTTGTACATTTCTGTGGGTCGAATAAAGGTATTCTGATATTCTGAATTGATAACAAACATTCCTCCTCCTCCAAAGTTCTATGTATCCACACACGTATTCCACATGATTACGTTTATATTGCGTACAAGGAAGCTTTACTCAGCTTAACTCATGTTGAAACATCCTTCATTAACTGGTTATAACTGAAATAAAAGCATATAGATATCATTCAGTAATATGGTTTGTTTCACCTACTTCTGACTCATGGTCAAAAGGGAGTTTTGAGTCAATGTGTTACAGTTTACAGATTGAAATAATAATATATTTTATTCAACTGACTTTATGAGTTTAATTGCTTTTGAAAAGTCCTTTTGAAAAGTCTGCATGCTGCTGCCTGGGGATTGGTATAAAGCTCATCCTATCCAATCAACATGTGGATTACAGGACAGGCGTACTCCGGAACACAAACATATCTGCCTAAATCCATCACCCCATCCTCAGAGCGAGCTGCCCCTCCTCACCCTCTTGTCTTTGGGGGTGACGATGAGCTCCTTGTTCTCCTCGGACACCATGCAGCAGCTGCCGTAGGACGCCTGCAGCATGTTGATCATCAGGACGTTGGACAGCACGTCCAGCTTCTTCACATCGTCCCCCGTCACGTTCACCGAGCCCGCCAAGCCCTGCCTGTGTGCACCAGAGTCAGAATACTGTAGGTATCCCGGGGGAAATTGGATTTCATGACAGTTGCTCTGTGTTAGACAATAACATATTATACAAATATCTGTACAATCATAAGAAGTTAAAGTAAAAATGTGATAGATAAGATGACATAACATAGAATACAATAATTCATATAAACTACATTTGAAGTTAGTGTTGAAATGCACCTTAAATCAACAAAAGCTCACTGTCTTTGCACACAACACAGCAGGCATTCAACACAGTCATATCAGCATTTACGCGTTACATACACACCCTGAGCTCTGAAATTAAATGTGGCAGTGAAGCAAAATGTCAAGCAACCACCTATAGCTGACACTGAATTCCTACCAGTGCTGGCTGCTGTTCTGCAGCTGACCTTGACCTCTGATCTCTCGTTTAAGGGATGCAAGCATTTCTTTACTTAAACAAATACAATTAGTACCTCAGTCTTTTGTAAACAACATACTACAGTCAGTAATGTGTGGTGCATGTGTAGCACCTAATCCCATGTATCCCCTTCCAGTACCTCAGTACTTACAGGTGGGCCAGGCCTGCCTTGCGCACAGCACAGGAAATGGCTTTGACGGCGGTCAGTATAGCGTTGATGAGCTGGGTCAGCTCCCCGGTCGCCCCCTTAGCCTGGCGGCCGTTCTCGATGACGAACCGGGTCAGGGTCCATACGTCCGTGTCAAAAGCAGACTGGTCCGACATGCTGGTTTCTGCTCCTTCTGTCCCTCCTGGTGGGCAGCAGATAGGGTGAAGGACGGGCAGCGAGTGAGAGACCCTATTACCAGCTACGTACTTTTCATACCCAGAGCCATGACGGCACGCCAAGGGGAGCTATTTGTGAGTGTGGAAGCTTGAGGGTGTGTGTGTGTGAGTCGGGTGAGGGGGTGTCAGGTGTCAGCAGGAGAGACAGGCACAGCTTGGTCCTGCACAAGGAAAGCCCTGTGTAGTAAACACAGTTAGACAACAGGAACTGAACAAAGACGTGAAGGTTCATCCTCAGTATTTTAAACACATGTGTTTGCACACGACACTGAGGTCCTTTGCGTGCTGGAACAACTCTCTACATATCTGCATACATGTTCTTCATACAGGTTCATGTTGTGCAGAAGTGGAGAAAGTACTCAAGCTCTCTGCTTAAGTAAAAGTAGAAATTCTCAGGTCAGAAAATACATCATTACAAGTTCTGAATTCAACATTTAACAAGTAAAAGTACAAAAGCACCAGAGGCAAAATGTACTCAGAATGTGGCATGGCTTCCTTCACAGAATTATGGTCATATAGAATATTATCTTATCCTGTCATTACTAACAAATACATTGTAGTGTTGTTTGTCAATGGGGAGCCATATTTAAACTGGGTAGATTGGTAGTAAAGTACTGTATCATAACATATAAGTATATCATGTATTCTAATGTAAAAAGTAACTATTAGTGTTAAATAAATGTAGTGCAGTAAAAAGTATGATATTTGCCTCTTAGATGTGGATGAGCAGAATAAAAGTATAAAGAAATGGAAAAACTCAAGTAAAGAACAGTTATGTCAACATTAAGTAATGTATTTGTTGTTTTCCACTATTTGTGGTGAACTGTGAAATGTACTCATGTTAGAACACGTACTGTAACGTTTATTACAGAACTGAAAGCATGTGCATATAATTATGTAATATGCTTTATTTCACTCACAATAACTCTTAGGTTAAAGGGATTATTCCGTGTTTACGTTTCTGAGCTTCAGCACGACACAGGCTAACGCCAGAGGGAGAGATGGGAGATATAAAGAGAGGCAGATTGAGTTCTGCAGCGAGCGTTAAAGGTCAATAGGGCTCTGTGCTCTCACACTGACCTTTAGCCGAAAGGTCGACTCTGGATTAAGTATCTCTTCACTTTTGACGGTATATCTTCTAACTTTTCAATTTCTTGAAATGCAATGACTTTATTTGTAGTCATTCATTTCCTCTCTCAAGTATTTGCTTATTCTACCCACTTACACTATCGCTCAGGTTTCAGCGGTTTTGTTGATGTATCTCTTCTATCATTTAATAATAATGATTTGTAATACTAATATAGATAAAAGCAGACAGAGGATGAGAGTATTTATATTGGAAACAGTTTGGGCTCCATATGAAGAATATTTTAGAATACTTAAAGAATGTAACTGCCTGTGTGTGAGTTTTAAAGAGGCCCTATTATGCTTTTTGAGGTTTTGCCTTCCTCGTAGTGTGTTATTTTGTGCATGGTGTGCAAAGTCTAACATCCCAAAGTTCCCTCCAGTTTCTCTCCCACACACTCGCCCCTGCCGGAAACACCTCCATTGGAGTTCTATGTTTACATCTGTAACATAGTGACATCACCATGTAACACTTGCGCCTATATGGCTAGCACTCCAACACATTGTACGTGATAAACTAAGGGGCGGGACATCTCTAAGAGGTTGACCAATTACAACAGAGCCGGCCAGCTAACCAATCAGAGCAGACTGGGCTCTGGTTTCAGACAGAGGGTGAAAAGAGGTGCAGCAGCACAGGCAGTAAGAGAAAAATAAAGAGCTTTTTGAACATTAAAGCATGGAGACATGTCACAGTAGAGACACAACATACAAATACAAACAATCTGTTGTCTTTAAGGATTTGAGGCATGTTTCAAAATGATGAAAAGACTGCTTGTCTTCTTAAGACTCATTTGGATTTATTGAGACTCCAACATTCACATAATTTAAAAGGCATCATGGTGTATGCATAGAGGTTGTATTGATCCTTCACCTGTCACTAGAATGTATCTTCATTTTAAGGAAAAAGGCACAACTGGAGGTAAACAATTCTTCAGGTTTTTTTAAAAGTGCAATTGTCTTGTTATTTGTTGGCACTTTTCATGTTTGGTAACTTTGTGTGGAATGTGTGTGTAATTTAGCTTATTGTACAGCGTTCATGTTTCCGATTGAACCACCTTTCTTCTAGTATGCATCAGCAGAACATGAGCATTGCTCAAATGATATTCAAAACCGTGTAACTCCACATTTCTTTAAAGTAGGAAACCATTATCAAGGGTCGTAAAAAAGCGGACTTCCAGTTTGGGAAACAAGGTTGTTTGCCCGACCGTGATGGGTGTGAGAGTGAGTCAGTGCGGTCTCACTTCTTCTGTGCATGTTTCTGGCAGATTGAGATGTATTCCAGGACGTCCTCTTTGGAGCCCAGGGCCACTGGAGCCCTCTGGTGGATGCTCTCGGGCTGGATGTCCAGAAGGGGCTCGAGGCCGGTGGAGGCCAAGCCCCCAGCCTGCTCTATGATGAAGGCCATGGGGTTGCCTTCATACAGCAGCCGCAGCTTTAAGGGGGAGGGACGGGGTTTAGCTTCAATGTCAAACTCTTCATAATGTTTATTCAAATCTAACATTTCATTACCTGTTTGCAAGGCTCTGGATGGTTTAATTTCATACTTAGTCAACTGTCTTTGCCTCCTTAGGGTATTACAGTATTCACTTAATTTATATGAATTCAAGACAATAGTCTGGTGAACATTGAAACTGGTTTTTCCTGCCGTTAGCTTCCCCCCCCCATCTACAGGACTTCCTTATAAGGCATGATTACAGCAAGAAAAACCGGACTTTTAGGGTGCAGTTTTTTGTTGCCCTCATTATTTTATTTTCTCATCTGTAGTATCTTATTTAAAATTGTTGTTTTTGCATCTTTCCAAAGCGTTTAAAAAACTTTATTGCACTAAATAAATGGTATCTTGCAAACCCTGGGCGTTTACGTTCACTTTCTAATTTTATTGTGGACTGGGACTTTATTAAACACTTTTGTTCTTCTTTTCTCTGCACTTCTTATCTTTCCATGTGTCATATGCAGTACAAGTCAGGCATCTTCTACCCTTAACACATGTGACTACATAATGTTCGGCTCAGTCTCGCAAGCACTGGAAGGATGTGGAGAGTGAAGAAACAACATTGTGACACTTTCTACAGTTTGGTCTCAACAAAGTACTGATGATGGAAAGTATCGTCTGTGTATCCAAAGCCCAACATAACTCATTCCTCTGTTGTTGTCAAATAACCATTAACATTCATCCATGAGCCACGGTGCTACACTAATGAAATGATATACCCTTACATTTCAAAAGAAACCCGTATTTTAATAAGAAATCATGAGGTATCGAGAGACAGACTAACACATTGGTCGATTTACTGACAATAATGCTAAATATCAGAGGCCTTATCCTTTCAACTGTTGCAAAATGCTAAAAAACTAACATGGTATAGATTCATCCCTTTACAAAATGACCATACACTTACTTATATAATTATATTCTCAATTTGTATGCTCACTTTGTTTGAACATGGAACTTTTGTGATTTGAAAGCATTTACGTCTTAAAAATGTTTTTTTTAAAGTTGTTTTGATACGTGTAGGCAATCCAGAGATCAGTCGTGGTTCCTTACCTTTCCTTTGGGGCTCTTCACATTTCCTGGATATAAAAAGATGCCTCCATACATCAGCGTTCGGTGCACGTCTGCCACCATGGAGCCGATGTAACGGGCTGCGTAGGGCTCACTGCCATCCTGCATTCATTTAAAAATATTGCGTTAGAATGTAACTTAACCCTGCACTGGACAACTTTCATCAAAGACTGCAGATAAAATGAGTCCATCTCAACAAATATTTGATTTAAAGTATGTCGATTAATGTCCATTGTCCTTGGGCACATACAAAAACACTTCCACGCTTAAAGCTCTCCCCCTCACATGTCCTGACATCAGTTTTACCTCAGGGAACTTCTTCTTCTTCAGGTACTCTGTGACAGCGGGGTCAAAGTACTTTGCGTAGCCTTCATTCAAGCTGTAAATCTTGCCTCGCTCCTTGATCTTCACATCCCGATCAACCAGGATGAATTCGCCAATTGCCTGATGATCAAGAAGTGACACTCTCAGTAAAGATAAAAACAAGGTTGATTTGAACGTGAAACACAGGGCCTTGACAGGAGCACTGACCGGGTCGAGCATGAAGCCGTTGACTCCCTGTCCGGTGGAGATCACCATCATGGTGGCGCTGCCGTAGAGGGCGTAGCCCGCGGCAACCAGGGTCCGGCCCGGCCGCAGGGCGTCCTTCTCACAAGGCTCATCATCTGTGGCCTGAGAGAAGCATAAAGTAATGGAAAATGGACTCTGCTTATACAGCACTTATCCAGTCTTTATACCCTTGAAAGCGCTCTTTACAAATCAGCGCTCACCGATTCAAACAGCTAAAATGGCATTACAATTGTTAACATTATAACTGCCATTGAATAGAAATGCTGAAAATAAACATTGTTGTTAGAGTGGACTTTTTTTAAATAGGATATTTAATCTAGATAACATCATTCTGGGGGCTAATGCTACATCAGAGAAACAATTAGAAAAACCGTGATTATCAGAGACAACTTGAGTCAGCGTGTCTTGACTTCCAAAACTCAAACTGGTGACCTTTAATCATGGAGATTTGAACCTGTGTTACTACCTTTTTGTAGATGGCAAAGATGGTCCCAATGGAGACGAGACAGTCGATGTTGGAAGAGCCATCCAAAGGATCAAAGCAAACAACGTATTTGCCCTGAAGAGAAAGAGGAGATATTTTGTCATAGAATCTGCAAACAAAAGGTTTTGCAGTTTTGCTCAACAAAAAGCATTGTTCTCGCAGGTCAAATCTTGAGGTCAAACAAATACATGCATTTCCTTATCAAGTCGCTAAGCAAGTTTGAAAAGAAAGTTTTACATCCTGAATTATTTACATTCTTATTTTCTAGTCTTCCTTTTGCATGTATTTTGTTGGAGCATTGCTGCATTTCTTGGCACATAGCCGCAACCTATACATCGCTTGTTTAGAGTGACACATTGATTGTGTTTCCTTATGGGCGTGCATGAGACGAACAAAAAATAAGTATGTCACCATGCCCTCCCACACTTTAGAATTGCAATAGATGTAAAAGGAGGAAGTACTTTTTAAGAATCTGGAATCCAAGCTTTTTTTTAACCAAACCAGTTATATGACATAAGATCCCAAAAAGAAAAGATTGGAAAAACCCAGACAAAACTGGATGATCTTGTTTTTGTCTGCCGACAAGTCATTCCAGATGTGAGATCGAAGAGCTGGTTTCCCCCAAAGTCCAAAGAGTCCAGCATCTAAAGTCTCCACTGGACCGACTTACCCTGGTTTCTGGCTCTATGATAATGGCCTTCTCGTTCTCCTCAGACACCAGCACACAGGAGGTGAAGGAAGACGTGATCATGTTGATGACCAGATCATTGGACAGAATGTCCAGCTTCTTCACCTGGTCACCAGTCACATTGATGCTGCCAGCAATACCATAACTGAGGACACATGAAAGATATACAAAAGTGAGAAAAGGGAGAGTGATAAAAAAAATCATGTCACTTTTCTAGACACAGATCAAAAGTGTATTAACATGCTCCAACACATTACTTTAGACATTCAGCTTGTGAAGTTTTTCTATGTTGCCTTCTTCTGTATCTTAACTGACAAAACGTTATTTAAACCTCTATTACTGTATGCTTTGTGCTAGAGTAGGTTTTATTGTATGAATGAAGTCATGATAATCTCCAGATAAGAAAATACAAAACTGCAAGTGATGCATGACACTGCTTTTTCAAAGAGCAACTGCATTGAACACGGAAGTCAAGTCTGAATCAGAATCAGTTACTCAAGTCAGCATGATAAAGATTTATGTTCATGGTTACAAGACAACAAAAGCAAAATTATATATAAAAAAGTAGCATTTGTGTAAAAAGTTCATGAATATGTTTTTTGTAATAGATAATTAACCAGAAATACTGGTAGATGCAGATAGAATCAGTAGACAGAGTTTAAGTGGACCAACACAGCACAAAGTCACGATAGCAAATGAATAAGCAACATTACAAACAATTAAAAACACATTAGTTTATAACAACAAAAAGAAATTAAGTGGCTGAGAAGCAGCAACACATTAATTCATCTAATAGACCAAGGCAACAAGGCTGAATATAATAACCAACTTGAAAATATTTGTTTTGTTTTATAAAATAAAAAAGTATACAAGGGGGCGTATGCGCTTCCTGATTGGTTCTTGAGGAACCATAGTCTCCTGTTCAGTATTTGCCAGCGTGGAGCATGCATTAGGATGAGAGAACTTTTTAACTTTATAAACAAACGTGGCATCTTCTCAGAGAATAGTGTTTACTCACAGGTGTGCGATCCCAGCTTTACGCACGGCGCTGGAGATGGCCTTCACCGCCGTGCACAGCGAGTTGAGCAGCGTTGTCAGCTCCCCGGTGCCTTTAGCCTTCCTGCCCTCCTCCATAACGAACCGGGTCATGGTCACTACGTTGGTGTCGAAGGCTCCTTGGTCGGTCATGGTGACAGATGCTCTCCTGCAGCAAGAGAGAGTAGAAGTTAAAGGAAATGCTGCAGGACTTAAATGCTCTGCAACGCGGAACTGGAGTGGAGGGGGGAAGACACCACGAGCCAATCCAGAGCCGCACGAGAGGTGTGGCTCTATCTGGAAACACCACCCGCTTTGTACACACTGTGAAATGATAGTGTTGCCAATAGTGGGATGTGACTAGAAATATTGAACACGCCTGAAGTCAAACTGTCGTTGCGCAAGAGAGTTCGTGTACTTTCTGCAGGTATAGTGTTCATGAATAGTGCCATAATGATGACTTCTGTAGATTCACATTCTAATGGCTTTTGAACATAGGGCCTACCAACTGGCAGCTTGCATATTTATTTGTCCCAGGCCAGATGTGTCTGTCTGTCTGTCTGTCTGTCTGTCTGAATGTAGAATTCAGGGCAAATTAAAACATGTTCTCAGACAGAGAGGGGGTTATAACATAAAAAAAGGAAAACTTAATAAAAAATAGACATTGTGTTTGTAACACTCTGTTTTTGGGGTGAATATTTTGGAATGGTTTACATGTTAAACTCAAAGAAAGTGCAAAATAAATCGGTTTACGGAGATATACAACATATAATTGTTGATGTATTGACAAGGTAATATAAGTTATATTTACAATTATTTAACAATTTAACATTTTAGCTATACTGCATATTTTAAATATGAAGGTGATTGTTGATGAAAATGTACCATACTATATGATAGGTGGGACCACATCAGTGTATAGGCTACTTCTTGCTACCCTTATTTGATATGTTTTTATTTATTGTGTTTATTGAAACGTTGCTGCATATGTTTACCATTCAATTTATTGTTTATTTTGGTTCGAAATAAAATGTATGTATATATCTCTCTTGGATTCTTTGATAACTAACTAGGTTGTTTACATCCTATTACTGCACTGTAACTGTACATCTGGTATTTTATTTTGAAAGGGTGTGGAGCTGCTGTTCAAACAAACGCCACTAGATGGCAACCTTGGCCAGTTAACCAGGGACGCTGACTCGGCTCTGTCTCAATTAAACTGCGGGTGTGTTTTGGTAGCCTGGGATAAGCATTACCCTTTTAAATAATCACAATATAGCTTTACCTTCATATTATATCTAATAAGAATACATACAAAAAAAGCTGAGCATTCTCAGTTACAAGTTCCATCCATACAAAAAACTGCACTTCTGGGACAATTCAGAAAAACTCATATTAATGCGCCAAACAGAAAACAGCCTAATTTAAGACTTGTTGACGTTGCAAGAATATATTGTTACTTACACGGAAGATAAACGGGTGTGTTAGCTGTCACTACATACAAGTCAGAAATATTTAGCCTACTAGCAGAACATCTATAACTTCACTATTCAAGTAACAATTAATATTATCAGCTCGTTGAATCTCTCGACGTCTGGCTGAATGGTTTGTTGAAGTGAACATTAACCAGAAGTGGTAGCCTAAATAGTTCTTATTAGTTAATCAACAAAAGTTTATGGGAGCTCGTTTGGTAGTAAAACTTCTTACAATTTTTTTGCAGGAAGGCTACAAATAAATATTCAGGTAGTTTAGTTTGCAGTAGGTCGAACAGTAAAAAGTAGTCCCACCTCGCAGCAGGTAACAAAGATACACCTGTAGCCCCAGCACTCACTCACTCACTCATAGGACTCCGCTTGTCGGGTGGCACCGACTGCGCATGCCCGTGGCTGAACAACTCGCTGCTGAGGCGGATAAGTACAAAGAGGCTGCTGGTGGTGGTGCGGACGGGACGTGCTGTGTGCCACGGGGCTGAAGTATAACCTTGCAGAAGTTTTGACGTTACGTTAATACCTCAACCGGACGTTTTCTCCTTCAAGAATTTAACTCCAAGGACAACCAGAGAGCAGGAGTTGCATTCGGGTCTAAGAACAGCGTGGAGAGACACTGGGTAAGTTAAACGTGTTGAAGTCGCGGAACGCTTCTGAAATGACAATGTCATCGCTCTTAAAGTAGTCAAACTTTTGATGCTGTTTTTATTCGACTAAAACCACGCACGTGCATGTTTTCTTTGAGTGGGATAATGTAATGTGTCCTCGATGCGTATCTGCGTCAGGTGGTCCTGCAGAGGCCAGACGAGACAATCCTATGAAGCGCTTCTGGTTAAGCAGGTCATATGGTGTTTGTTGTTCGTGCTTGTGGTTATCTGGTGTGTTTTTTTACCCCGACCAAACAAAGCTAGTTCCCGCCAGACAGTCACAGGTGTCATGGAAGTGCTGGAAGAATCACACATGCTGAACTTTGAGCTCCAAGTGCAGGGGAATGTGTTGTGGAAAAGCCAGTTTATTCATTCAATAATTATTTTGTATTGTCAACCCCCCTTGCTTTTTTTTTAATGAAGGATTTTGCTTTTCAAACATTCACCATTCTCCTTCATGTGACTTTAAGTAATCCCCTACCATTATATGACCCATGCTGACTCATTTTTACCATGCATTTAACAGCTTAAATGGGGTTTAACTGCAGATTTGCAGGTCCCAAACACCCTCATATCAGACTCTAAAAGAACAATTCCCATAACTCTTTTTCTTTGTGGCTTTATGGGCCATCATCAACTTGGAAATGCTGCCTACAGTTTTGTTGGTCAAATCCAGTCTCCAAACCGAGGAAAATCTCTTCTGATTTGGCATGCCACTACCTATTCTTTTTACTTCCAGAGGTTGAAGCAGGCAGATGAAAGCACTGCTAAAGCATTATAGGAATAGAATAGTAGGGATATAGACCTGGATGGTGGTCCCTATTGTGCTGTTGGAGAGCTGGGGTCACATAGAGGGCTCTTCATCTTCTGGGCTTTAGATAAAGCACTGAATTGATATGTCAAGGGGAAGAATATGAGCTCTGTGACATTGGTTTAATGAAATTCTTCAGCTTCCAGTGTGGCAGTTTTGGCAAATCCCTGAATCCATTTTTCTACACTTGGGTATAATAAAAATACAGATGATGAACAGTGCTTTCATCAAAGGAGACCAGACAAAGCATCCCTTCAGACATAAAAGTACCAACCTGCTGTGTCTTTGGTAAACCTGGTCATCTTGTTTTTTTTGGTATTACTTAAGAAAGAAACTTGAATATTTTCCCAGGTATTCAATGATCCACTATAATTTGATGCTATTATAGAAAATCCGGCTGCTCTTTCTTGCATAACAGTCTTAAATGTATCGCTTTCATTTATTTAAAATTGACATTGCAATGCTGCCCTCCTGATAAAGAAATGATTAGTAAATGCAAGTTGAATATACTTATTTTGACTACCTTTTTTATGTTATACATCTCATAAAGTGTTTGAAGCTTGTCCACTGATTTGAGCCATGTCATGTAATATGGCAACTCATTCTTTGCACAATATGGCACTGTAAACATGTAAAAACTGATTAAAGTGCCAAACTACATCCTCCAAAGTCACCATACCAGAAAGAAGATATTATATCTTCACGAAGAAAGGATTGTTGTAGGGCTGTCGCCTTTGACTGCATTATACTCATCCTCTGCTGCAGTAGAGCCAACAAGTTTGTTTTGGACACTGCGACCTGCAGCTCAGTGGTGTTGAGTGATGCCCCCTTGCTTCCCCATGCACAACATGATGTGTATTATTCATCTGTCTGCACATACTGGAGACTCAACATCTTGAAACATGATGTTGCAGTTTTGGAATAATTAGTCTGACATTTTATTTTATTTTATTTTATTTAGACATTAATGCATCACATTGATTTGGTGTGTGGGCAGCATCTCACGTGCACCTTGCTTATTTCCCTGTTGTTTCTGAGCTTGTTCGTACTGTAACAAGCTTAGTGTTAAGATCTGTGCATTGTGCAGCACCCGGAGCATTCCACAGCCTCCCACTGGCTTCCCGTTTATGCATAAGCAGCTCGGGTGGAAGCACAGCCTGGCGTCGGTTGGTACATGGGGCTTAGCGCCGCTCTGAGTCCACATCATCAGGGTTGGCCAGTCAGCTGTAGTGGACATATGGCAGAGGTCTCTCAATTAACACCTTAGTGAGACGACCCTTCTGTCCACATGATCAAAGCCGGGCCTCCTCTGCTCAGATGAGTCCCCTCGCCCCCACCCAGCCTCCCAACTCCCTGTGATTATGACTCCCATCCCTCCACTGTTTGTTTAGAGAAAATGACTTCCACCCCACTGCCCTGTCTGAGCGGGTTGCACGTCAAATCCGGCCCTGCTTTTCTTGCATCTGTACAGTTTTTTTGGAACACTCGCCGTTGTGTTTTCTCTGTAATTGAAGTTGGAATGCTGAGTTGTAATTTTAGTTTTGGTTGAACATCTGTGCATGCTTCTGTCCCATTTGTGCTTCTCTTGCATGTTTTAGTGCTTAAAATAGTGTTTTCGTGGCTGCTTTTACTTCTGAAAATCCCTGTGCTCCACTCTCACTGGTGTTGGTGTTTGACTGTGGAGGTGAAGGGAGTTGATACAGCTGTTAGGATCTTTAAGTGTGGGATGAAGACCTACATGAGTCTTAGGGACTGCCCTGTTATTACAAGATCAAAACTACTTTGAACAGTAGAGCCACTGAAACAAAACAATTAGATCCCCCTGAAGAAACCAAACCTCACTGGGGACGGTAAGAAAAAGTACATATTTGTTAAAAGCAAGATCTGTTTATTGAGATGTATGATAATATTAGATATCAGAAAAGTAGCCTCTAGGTATAAACCTGTACAATCCAAAACAACAAGGTCAGCTCAGCAGATTTGACATGGAGGACTCGTAAAAAAACAAAAGCCAAGCTTCAGGGAATCCTCCTTTCCAGAACCCGGCGCACAACTGTGCCGGGTTCTGGAAGTCTTTTTTGAATCGGTGCTTGTTGGAGTTTAAAGTTGGGAGTCCTTTTGAGTTGGCTGAGCATTTCATACACTCACATTTCACAGTACCGCCCCGTCCACACAGCAGCGTTAAAAAAATCTTCCAACGCTTCTGAAAAAAAATTCCCCATTGACTTTGAATGGGGTGACGTCACTTTGCCTCGCTTACCGCCGAACTGCATTCTGGGGAAGCAAAGCGAAGATTTTCAGGATTTCCAGGATTTTCAGGATTTAAAAGTTGAGCAATGTTCAACTTTTGAAGCTGAGGTGGAAGCGTCAGCCAATCAAACCGCGTGCAAGCTGGGAGTGACATACCGCAGTTCATTTTCTATATTCCTAAAAACAGAGGAGAAATGAGTTATTGCGGTAGCAAATCACCCTTAACTTACCGGGATACAAACCGGAGGAACCAGGCATGGAGGGAGGTGGCAGAGACAGTGGGTGAAACTGGTAGGTTTTTGCCTGTTTGGGGATTTTATATCCAGTTTACTTCGTTTTAACATTGCTATTGCTTTGTATGTCGGGGGCGGGAGATTCATGTGATTGGTTGTTGGTCGAGTTGCTCGCAAAAAATCCCCAAGCTTCAGAAAACGCCCACCTCCAAGATTTTAAGGGACTTTATACAAACATTAAAGTGACTGTGTAATTTGATGTAAAGGTCAGATCTAGAGCTATTTTTTGTCTTGGCAGTGTGTAAAGATGATCCAATCTGGAATGCTTGATAATTGGACATTGGCTGATGGATTTTGTTACAATCGACACAGCCGGTCGAGCTGTGTTTATGCTAAGCTAAGTTAGCCAGCTGCTGGATAAGAGAGTGGGAGCAATCTTCTCATCTAGCTCTCTCATCTAGTAGTATTTTTCCTAGTCCCCTTCACATCACATAAAGAAATGCTATGTGTTATATAGTTAAATACAGGGAGACTGTTTAATTTTGAGAACTCAACTTTCAAACTCCCCTACTTTCACTCTGGCTTTTCAAATGGCTCTTGTACTCCTTTTGTGTCTGAAGATGGCTTTATGAGAGGAAGCTGTTGCCTTCTGATGGTAGACTTGATAGCCTCCTCTGCCCTTAAGGCCTTTGGAGTTGAAGTCCCCTTCAGTGGCATCTGCCGAAGCTTGTTGTCTAAGTGAATTGAAATTCTTGCCAACCTGTATTTAAGCTGATGCACCTACCCTAACTGAGACATTACAGAAGAACAAGCGGATATGTGTGCAAAACTCCTGTCTTATTGAAAATCCCAATTCTTCCCTGAAATGTCCCCTTGTTGTGACCTGGATAGGCTTCCATTCTTTTGTTTATACCATTTGGAGAACTGTTAGAGGTGACGGTCGCGCGTGCCTCAACTTGTTGTGTGTGAGATTGTCTGTGGGACTGGGGAGGGATGTTGTTGTGACCATAAATAAGAGTAGGTACTTTTCTGTGTAGCTGGGATTAACCCTGGCTAAACCTTGAAGTGTGTTCCACAAAGATGTTTAGTTTCCTGGTATGTTAATCCCTTTTATTTCTTTCCTGCCTCTCAGTCATCAGTAGGGATCATTGACATTTGCCATTAATTTATTCAATAATGAGTAATTTGTCATACTTCTGTTCTGCCTACCCTTTTAGGGCTGCACGATTTTGGAAAATAATGTAATTGCGATTTTTCTGACAGATATTGCGATTGCGATTCGATTTGCAATATTTGTTTTTAAGCGACCCAACGGAAGTTTATTGTGAAATGCGGCCATATCTCCGGCTAGGAAGGTCGCATCAACGTGCTCCCATCTCTAGCAGCCCGAGCTACGAGTGAAAGAACTAAATTTACATGAAACTTCTGTTGGGTTGCTTTAAAGTCAAGCTTCAGTTTAAGATTCACCCTGTAATACAGTGGTTCCCAACCTGGGGGGTGCGCCAGGCCTCAGGTGATTTGAGGCCAAATATCATATTTAGACTTTATTTTTATTTTTTACATATAATTGTTGCACAATACATGATTGTCGCTAAAGGCCTTGTCTCTACATTACAATAAAGTATAACAAATAATGTATTAATTTTAATAAAAATTCAAGTTAGTAGCTATTATAGGCATAAAAAGACAGACATTTATAATTCTTTCTTTAATAGAAATGTTTCTTCTGCCCGTAAAGTGTCCAAACCGGGCTAGTCTGGATAAGCGCATTTTTAAAACATAGTCATTGTCCATGCCGGTTTCAGTTGGATTATTTGTCACAGTTGCTCCGATCAGATTGGTCTCCTCCATCTTGTAGATTATTTACGATTATTTACAACTTCCAACAGGAGTAATTTGGGGGGGCTCTCGGGGAAAAAGGTTGGGAACCCCTGCTGTAATAGATGTAAAACATGTGATGGAGCATTACTAACCTGACTCAGGTGGTTCACCAAACCATCTAGGAAAGCTCCATTGGAAGATATTTGGAAAGGGCAGGCACTTCCAAAAATACTTGGCAGGTGATTGGATCAATCTGTCTATCACCTTCTATCATGGGCCACTTCTGATTGGTTAACAATGGCTGGTACATGTGGAGCACAGCACTTCTGATTGGTGTGGATGACTGACACACAAGAAGAAAACTTTTTTTAAAATTTTTTTTCTTTTTTTTAAATAATAAAAAACAAAATAGCAGGCTTTGCGATTTGATAATCGCATCATTTCAAATCGATTAATCGTTCAGCCCTAGTCATTTGTCATACTCCTGCCTACCTTTTTGTACTTTAATACCTACAAAACGGTTTGGAATTAGATATTTGTTAGACAAATCTTTCATAAACATGCATCAAACTCTTTTTTTGGAGTTGTCCAGACCTCGTATGAAGGAGGGTCCGTATCATCGTCAACTTTGTTGGCAGTATATGGGAGGAGTGGCAGAATAATGCGCTGTTGAGGCCAGGAACCACAAGCCATTCTAATCATCTTTCACTGCCTTACCCATGCTTCAAGGTGAATGCAGATCATTTTTCACTTGTCTTCAATGTCGAAATGCTGATGATATTTTGGCAAAATGTAACCTTCAAAACACGAGCAACACATTTTTAAATCACAATCTTTACTTCTTAATAATATAACTCTGTTAAAAAAAGATACCCCTCAGTCTTAAAGTCTTACCTTTGTGCCACAATGTTCAGGGTCGTTTAAATAGTTTTAGTTTGACTGAATTCCTATTGTACATAAATTGTGCATCGTTCACTATTCTGTAGCATTGTGTGCACATTTAGTATATTTAGAACTGAATCAAACGTCTTCTAACGGCTCCATTTATTTAAGTCCTGCACAATACTTCAAGTGTTCTTTTCCCCCTGGATCTGAAGTGCTGCAGGAATGACAGAGATCAGTCATTTGTATTTACAAAACTTCCACATTAACCTTTTGTCAGGTGGAAGTGTCAGTCGAGTAGAAGCGGCTCACCTTCAGCTAGTCATTATCCCTTCAGAAATACTCGTGAATGAAAGGCAAGCCGCCTAATAAGGGAAGAGTGAACAATCCTGCCTGTTTCTTGCACGTTAAGCAGGACAAGGCAGGTGCAAGGAGAATTCAGGGCTCACTTGATACTGTGATAATCCCTCAGCTATGCAGGCATGCCCAGACTTTGACTGTCAAGTTGAAGCATTCCACAACAGAGCAAATCTGATTCAGTTTAGACGCAACTTGACCCTTATCAGAAAAGCTAATCGGCAGTAATTGGGTGGACTGCCAGCCTTGTTTACCAAAACGTTGTGTAACGTGAATGTTACTGAAGTTTAATCTCGGAGCCAAGTTGCTATCGCCTGACAATGATTAAGTTGTTCACTTTCTCGTATCCCAACTCTGTTCATACATCTTAAAGATCACATGTCATGCTTTTCCGGTTATTACCCGTCCCCTTGTGTGTTATGAAGGTTTTTATGCATGTAAACGGTGTGCAGAGTCAAAACCCGGCAACGAGCCGTTTAGTGGAGAAAGTGAATACTGCTGAATACACACACTTTACAGAGATGCTGTATGCGAAACCAATGTGAGTTTGGAAAATTGCACAGTATTTTTCTATTTTAGTATACCTCAACAATGGAATTATGATCAGTGGAAATGGCCATGACACCTCACCTTTAAATTGCTAACCGGACTGTTAACAATAAGAAGGGGACGCACAAATAAAACATTGTCTTCATTGGGAACCCCAAAATATAACCCCTTGCTCCGAAATAGATGCATTTGTTGAAATAGATTCAAAAAGTACTTTCTACAAACGACACCGGACCAGACTCGGCTGGTAGTTACTACCTCTTGTTAAAGTAGGGTTTTCTCTTTGTACAGCTGCCATTGTATCTATGCAGCTTTTGTTTGACAGGAAATTGTTAAAGCAACATCACAAAACAATCATTTTTACACATGTTAACTTACAGGTTAAAGAAACAATATTTGTCTTTCTTAATCAGCTTTTAGCGAAGCTAGTCAATCACACCAGGTTATCATTGTGTCCTCTAACTCTTAGTAAGAAAGCAGGGCAAAGTTCTGCTCAAAATGTTGTTGAACTGAGCTTACATATTTGTATCAAGAATCAAATTAGAGCCGAAACTAGTGGTGCACGATAATTATCGGTCCGATATTAGGAATTACGACGTCATCCCGATAAACCCGATAAAAGTATTAATACCCCCGATAATATACAATATATTTTTTGGGTAAAAAAAAAGAAAAAAATACTGCAGTGTGGGTGGATTGGGATGAGGGGTGCTTGTTTTTCACTCGGCTCCTCCCGTTTTGCCAGTACTGTGGTATTAGTGGTTTAGGAAGAGGGGAGTTTTTCACAAATCCAGCGCTCCCTAACTCATGCCTGGCTGTGAAGTAAATGGTGTGCAGCCGGGAAACCAGGACAGTAAACAAACATGTCGTCGGTAGTATGGGACTATTTCAAAGTTTCAGAGTTAGATAGTTCGCTTGCTATTTGTATTAACAAATGCAATGCACACTCCTTCATACTCTGATCGATAACGATATACGGGACATAAGTTTCACCACGGACATATGGACCAGTGATGTTAGCCCCGTTAGCATGCTAGGTCTGACGGCGCAGTGGCTGGACAAAGACTACAAACATTGACTGATTGACTCAATTATATTTATTTGGGAAAATAAATATGGTCACTTTGAAGAGTCAAAACTGTTCTTGGCTTTGTTTTGTTCATAGTAGTAATGCTCATGTCATTTGCTCACTACTAGTCTTTTTTTTACCACCAGGTGTGCAAAAACTACAGGTACATTTAATATATATATATAATATTATTATCGGTATTGGTCTTGAGAAGCAGGAAGGTATCGGTTTCAAAAAACCAATATCGTGCATCCCTAGCCGAAACAATTTGTCAATTTAATCTGCAGTTTTGATGGATCATTTAAGAAAGTTAGTATTTCAGCACAAACACGTCACTGCAGGCTTTTAGAGTTTTCGGTTGTGAGTTTTTATAGATACAATTATTTATTGTGAGCCCTATATGTCATTGTCTGTACGACACTATTAAAGCCATGTTGCTCAGTGGAGCCTTACATTTAAATATCACTTTATTGATGAGAGGTGTGCCTTACAAGAACATCTTGTGAAGCCTCTTCACCCAAAGACTGTTGGAAATGCCCCCCAATATCTCCCACTCCCATTGTCCTGCACAGACAGAGCTGTTGGATTTGTCTCCTGCCGGGGATGACACTGTTTATGGCTGAGAGCACCCGGACCCCCGGCCCACTGGTCACCAGCCGGCTCATGTTACAGGCTCCCTCACTGGCTGGTATTGTCAGGTTACAATGTGTGTGTGTTTAGTCTTGGCGAGGCTGTGTTGCGATTGGCTCTTGCTCTGCCATGTGAGACAGTGTTGGTTGACGTATACAAGTCCATTCTCATGTCTCTCTGGGACGTTCTCTCCATGGTTGTACTGGTAGCTGTCTGAGATGCAGCTGAGGGGAAATGCAATCACACAACACCTTTGACTCTTCTCAGGCGTGCAGGTGAGTGCAGAACCTGTAGTTGGTTGCTCTTGTAATGGTTTCATCGGTTTCTTTATTTTTCATTTGCAAGCTCTTTGTTTGCACTCAATGCAGCATTGAGCTCTTACCATGTAGACCATCACTTTCAAGAGAACACTGTTAAAATGCAATTTCTCTAAATAACTTGCATGTTTGAAAATTACTTTACATTTGAACATCAAACTTGGTGTTGGTATTGTTCTGATTGTTTGTTATATTGGGGAGAATACTGATGATCCAGAGCCACACGGTGTATGTGAGTTGTGGTGAACTGGTTTAAGGGTCTGGTCAGGGACTTGGGGGTTAGGGGTGTTTGTTGTTTCTCCAGCTGCTGCTCGACTCACTCCCAGTGATGATGCAGACACTCTGACCTTATGGCTGGCAGAGGCTCCGCCTCTCTGGACACACCTGACCTGTTTGTTGTGGTTTATACAAGTTAGTTGTTTGCCTTTTTGGTTCAGTTTTTGAATGCTCGTGCAAAAGCTGTCGAGCTTTGATTCTGACAAAAAGCCAGAACAAGTGGCGCTTGGAGACAGACGTTGACTGACAGTATTCAAAAAGCACCCGGATCATCCTGGGCCTTGGGCCTATAGAGCATGTGCACTTGAGTTGTCCTTAATACCGCCAACAATCCGCTGGTCTCGGCTCAGTCGGATGAATGGACAAGTCAAATAAATCTGGATTTGCATTTGACATCTTTTTGAACATAAGTCGTTTTCAATGGACAGTTGATTTACTTCAAGAATATATCTGCTGATTTACAGCCATCTCTTTCCCAATGTAAACCACCGGGTTCAAAAGTATATTTGGGTAAAAATGATGTCATGGATTAGAACGTGGTGGTGTAGTGCCACTGTGCTGCAACAATGCACATTTTCTTTAACCCCTGGGGCACTTTCTGGGCGTTTGGTTATCAACCCTAGAGTGTGACTTGAGACCATCTTAGAACTTTACTTGAATCAAAGTAAATATCTGATGTACGCTTGTCATGCAACAAATACACCAGTCTGAAGGCAACAGCACTCTTAAAGTGGTCATTAAATCCAAAGCAAAGCTGTGTTTTTCCACTCTTGAACTTTCATAAAAGCTGCTTGTGGCCACATGCCATTTAATTTGGTGTATAAACATCTTCCCAAAAGAAGAAGGTGGGGCGTTCCTCAGTAAACTGTTAGACTGCAACAGTAGATGGTTTCCTCTCGCGGTCATTGGGGCTCTGTTTACAGTGGAGATTGACTCCCTGGTGACTCCATTGATCTTATCTGCTGTGGTCAAAGCTTCTGTGCACATGCACATGAATGCCTGCTGTCAGCAGCACAGCACATGGAGAGCCATTTTTATTATCAAGCTGTGTTCGTCGAAAGCCGCATTTCAACATCCCACAATAATTATAGTGAGAAAATACTTGTGTGTTCTGTTATCAACACATGGATGACTGAGTGAATGTGTAATAATTAGCAATTTAATGATATGAGAAAATAGGTTTTTCTTCATACTTTGTAGTTGTTCTCTTTACTTGAACTATTTACCTACTTTTTTTTACTAAAAGAGTGCTGCTGTATTTCAATTGAAGAATGTTGTCTCCAATGTTTGGCTGCGTGGATTTTAGTCCTCATCACCATGCTTTGGTGAAGTCGGCTTGACAATGGCCCCGCGCCCTCTCTCAGGTTTCAGTTTCCACAAAGTGAGGGGCAGATCCCCATGGCAACGATGTCCACAGGTTCACCGACCTATCCATGTTCCCTCTCTGAGGAGTGTCGAGCACACGGTCGCCTCCCCTGCCAGGTGCATGTGAACGAAGGATGGGCATTTGTCAGGCTAAGACAAGTTGTCTCAAGACGGTTTTCTACTGTATCTATAGCATTTAGTCACCTTTCTCTCAAGCACTTTGTTTTCCCTCTTTGAGAAAGGGCTGTGTTTATCTGTTCATTGAACTTCACTATACTAGGCTTGTCCCGATGACTACTTTTTGTTGGATGATAAATTGTCAAAGATGTAATTGCTATTAAATTATCTTCATTTTAATACCATTTGATGCCATTCAATTGAATTATAAAATACTAACATTGTAGTGCAATTACACATTTCACCTGCATTTTTTTGTTGGCCTACTTTGCTTTACTTTTACTATATATTAGGGCCGGGACTTTAACGTGTTAATTAAGATTAATTAATTACACAAAAATTAACGCGTTAAAAAAATTAACGCATTTTAATCGCACTTATTTTTGCACCGCGGAACGTTTCTCACTGGATGAGTTTCAGGCGTACCGATTATACTGGAGCACCAACTAACGTGCATGACTTCAGACAACAACAAACCACAGTGAACAATTCAAACATGAACGAAGAAGCTGATGAGACCGCTTTGGTTGGCCCCGTGGATGGGAAATGTTGTTTTAAAAAACGGACGGATGGAAGCGTCAATAAGAGCACGGTGGTGTGCAAATTATGCAAAAAGGAGTTCGCATATCACCGCAGCACATCAAGCCTCAAGTATCACCTCAATGCTAAACATATAGCAGCTAGCGTGGACGTTAGCCCGACTCCGAGTACAAGGACCCACACCCAACCCACACAACTCCCTGGCTCACTGGATTGCACTCGACTGTAGACCACTTGGAGTGGTAGAAGATAAGGGGCTGCAAAAAACTGTTGGTAAATCAACAAAGTCTGTTATGGCCTCTGAAGCAACAGAGAGATGTTTTCTAATAGTCAGGGTTTCCAATGTTCTGAATGTACTTGAAAGTATTGTGTTTTACTTAAAAACAAAGTGTTATAGTTTACAGAAGGTCTACCTACCTATAGGCTACCTGAATCTCTGAAATGTACTATATTCCTAAATATGCTATTGCTACACTTTATGGCAAAAATTGCACTTTTCTGTTGGTCTTGGTTAAGTACCACCTTGAAAAAAAAATAAACAATGTTTTGTTGCTTAAGCTTATGTATTCAGTCATTATTCAATGGTATACTAAAATTCATGTGAAAAAAATTGCTTCTCACTGTTCTCAGGTCAAATATTTATATGCGATTAAAAATGCGATTAATTTCGATTAATTAATTACAAAGCCTCTAATTAATTAGATGAATTTTTGTAATCGAGTCCCGGCCCTAATATATATATATATATATATACATACATACATACATACATACATACATACATACATACATACCCATAACAGATAGGGATCATTTGAATCTGGTCCATCTACACTACCAGAGCAAAGCTGGGTTCACATGTTGACAAATTGCTGCTGCAGAAAACTCAACAGCTTCAAATATAAATCCTGCTCACTGGTATTTTGTCCATATCATTTGTTCTAGCTTGCAAACGTTGTTTAAAATGTCAATCTTGATGAGCTCTTTTCATGGAGGAGTAGCCTCAGTCTTCATTTGGGTAGTTATCCCGGCTGCCATGAGAAGGTTTTATTGGGTTGTAGCAGCCGATTTAATAGGCTGTTGAAAGTCGGCCCGTTTTGTTACATCAGAGATGGTGCTTTCTCTTTTTTTTAAATCTCAGCTGGGTTTAACATTTGACCTGCTGGAAAGTAAGATGGGTGTCAAACTGCAACATATGGATCCCCAACATAGCATGTAGTATATATTTTAACAAAACGTGATTAACATTTTTTTGAAGTAATTGTTTAATGCAGAAACATAATTGAGTAAATCTCCTACTATACAATGTCCTATGGACCCGGCTTGGTAACTGCTACTAAATGTAGCCAGCTAGCTCCCATTAGCTAGTGCATCAACAATGCCATAGCAGCTAATTACACAACCAACTGCTGTAAGATCAAATACACCAACAATCTATAATTAAATTAAAGATACAAAGTAAACTCTAATGACTTGTTATTGTTAGATTTAATAATATTCCTCATTGAGATGATTTGAAATAATATAAAATGAAATGTATCGCATGACAAAAAGCAACACACGGGTTGGTATTTGGTTGCGTCTTTACTTGACTGGTCTGAAAATAAAACCCCTGCATTAATAATTGATTAATCTGACATGATAGAGAGTGATGAGGATCACTTTTTAAACAGACACACTCTGCCATGTTTCACTACAAATGTAATGAGTTATCCTCGACTGTACCTTTTTTAAATTGCTTGATCATTGTTTATTCAGCTATACTGTCTCTTCCTCTCTCATCTCGTTTTGCATATTAAGTGACATCTGCTACCAGACCTGTCCACCAGCAAATGCTGATTGTTCCGTTCTTCCAGCGGTGCTGAAATAATAGCAAGGCATGGATCAGCAGGCGAGTCAATATTTGTTCTTGGACAGCGCCTTCTGGAAAGTTTGTGTCTGGTTTCATTAGAGACGGTTAGGATTGAAGGATAGTGCATAATGTTATTCAAGTAGAATGCTATGTAAAAAGTTAAGTAAACTGAAGCTTCAGCTTACACATTTTCTTTAGTCACGGGTAAATGACTTTAAACTGCTATCTTTTTTTATTATTATTGAAGAAAAAACAAGAATCCCAAGTAAATACTTAACTTGTTGTTAAACACATTGGGGAAACATGAAAACATCTTCAGCTTGCCAGAAAGTAAATGGAGGCACTCTCAACAATATTAAAATAATTTGGGTAATTACATCTGTTTACATTACAATAGTAACAACACACTCTGTTGATTACATATATGGCTCCTGTTTTAGAGCTGTCAATACATGCTTGAAAAAACATGAGAGAAATGTTGTTTCTATGAACGAAAATATGGTGAAAATTCCCAGAATACCTTGAGTTAATCCCTTAGTTTTGGTAGAAGTGGGATCCTCCCGGCACACAGTGTTTCCAGAGGAATGTTAGTGCTATTGTCGACCAGGATGACTCCCACTGGGAAGACAACCCCCCCCCCCCCCCCCGCTCCTCCTCGTCCCTTCACTGGCAGAACAATACAATGTGTTGTATTATACGTATGAAGGCATGCTACTGTTTTCGTAGCCTATGACCCTGTGACCGCGAGCAGAGGCCAAGATCATGAAAAGGATGACACGGAAGTAATTAGTTAGTCCAACAGTTCTTACAGCTTCCTACGCTCCACCACGGCTGGGAATTCTCACCTTTAGTTTCTAAACACACAACTATTTCTAATGTTACTGGACTGGAGCAATACTCACACGTTATCTATACGATTCTGTATTGTTGTTGTTGCAGCTGAAGTAAATTATAATTAATAAATGACCATGCGTCCATTACCTACCGTGTACTGCACCTTGGGATACCCTATGGTGTTACAAACTTTTTACATTTAGCAAACAAACGATTGTTTTACATAGGGATGTCCAGATCACCTTTTTTTTGCTCCCGATCCGATTCCGATCATTTGATTTTGACAATTTGCCGATACCGATTTTTCCCGATCTTTATGCAATGCATTGAGAAAAAAAAGGAAAAAAGCATTCAAGTTGTCCCTTAAGGTTATTTTTTTATTGAAATGACAGTACCAACTACCCATTCTATCCAACATGGATATAGCTTCTTTTTTTCACAGCAGCATTGGATCAGTTCAGTTGTGCAGCATTGGATCAAAACAAAATAAAGCTTATCAGTGCTCGTTAGCTTACTGCTACTATTAGACACTGCGCCCTGCCCACTCTGTTGCCAGGCAACCAGGTCTATGAAAACAAGCCCCAAAGAAGCAACACATACATGATGTTGTGTAATTTGAAACCAAAACTAAGGCCTCAGGATGACTTTAAGACTTGAACATGGTCATTTTTGTTTTGTAACATAAAATAAATGTAAAAAAAATTCCGATCCCCGATTTTTTTTCTTCCGATCTTTTGAAAATCACGTGATCGGCGCCGATCCCCGATCAAGTGATCGGATCGGGACATCTCTAGTTTTACAATATCCATGAATCCTTCACAGTTTCTCAGTGCCCACACTAATATCATTAAATTGCTTGTTTTGTCCGACTAGCTTTCAAAAAGGTTATGCTATTTAAGTTGATTTATATATAACAAATAGTAACCAGTGTTTCCCCTAGGTTTACTGCTTTGGCGGGGTGCTGTCTGACCGGGGGGGTGGTATTGGGATTTTTTTTTTAAAATCCTCTGGAGCATAGCAGCATCACTGTTTTCTTAGGGTCAAGAACAGTACACTCACAACCTGACCGTGAAACCATGAAAGCATTTAGTTTATTTAATAAAAGATCACATGTTCAATGTGAAAAGTGACAGTAGATATAGATTGGTTGCAATTTGGTGCTATATAAATATACATTTTAAAAAAATTATTTAAAAAAAATTATTTTTTTAAACACCTGGAATTTCAGGGAGGGCGCGGGGCTCCGTTGGCGGGGCGCAGCGCCCCTCCAAGACAATGGTAGGGGAAACACTGGTAACATTGGAGACACTGGAAAAAGAAAATATCTGAAACTGACTGATCGATGTAATTGTCTTAATTATTTATTAACCTGCCTATTGCTTTTTTCAAAGATGGATGTATTCGTTCATGACAATGCATCATCTTCAGATATGAAGCATTGTAGGAAATTGACATGTGGTTTATTACATATAGTACTGTATGTCAGTCTTTTATTCATAAGTCTTCAGCTGTTCTGCCTTTATTTGAGACGAGCATCCATTTGCTATTTAACAGCTTCCTTCCAGTTTACCGTGTGAAGACGAGGGAGTTTCTTTGTTGTCGTTCTTGGAGAATGGGAACTGCCCCAAGTGTCTGTCAGGTTGTCACACCTCTTCCAGATTGTTTGGGGGTGAGGTGATGGACTGGTTTTCCGTGTACTGTATATAGAGGGCTGGGTCTTGTACCTATTTAGTACCAACACAAACGGCATATAATATCAAACTGAGTAACAAAAGCTGAAATAAAGCTTACCAAATGTAAGTCACATTTTAAAAGACTATTAAATGGAGACTACTTGTGGTTGAATTGGCATTGAACTGTTTGCTACTATGTTGGATAAAAAGGGTTTCTCAAAGTCATATTAAACTCTATATGAAATAATGACACACACATACCCTCCCTCATCCAGCACCAGTCAATTTGTCTGCCATCTCCGCTGAACACTTTAACATATTATTAACATTTTAACTGTATACCCCGGTTATCCCTTTTTGTTAGTTTTGTTGTTTGATGTATATATATCACACTGTAGGACCTCGAGAAACGATATTTCGAGATTTCTGGATGTACAACATGTAGAATTCTTGACAATAAAGCTGACTTTGACTTTGACTTTTGACTAATGGTGCCAATAGGATGTAATTTATATCCTATTGGCACTTGTATGTAACAATTGTATATGTACTGGTACACGCCAACAGATGTTTTCATCGGGTTCCTACGCTTCACATGCCAGTGGTAATCTTGTTAATATTTGATTTTTATGTTAAATATTTTCTCCAAAAGCAGATGGATGTTCTTGTTTTAAAGCGTTGACTGTTTTTGGTCATGGTTTGGTGTCTGAAGCTCCTACCCCACTCTCTCTCTCTCTTTGTTGTGATAATTCCTCGTTGCTTTCCCCCATGGGAATGAATTAGACTTTCAAATGTGAGAATAAAGTGGCGTGTGGACAGCTTTAAACGCTGTCAATGAGGATGCTAACGGGGATAGACGGAAGAAAAGGGTTTCCCTTTTTGGAAGACCCCCCCCCCACATCTTTTTATCTCCCCATCTCTGTGGAACAAATCATTTAGCTGCCAACCTAATGGGATTAGTCCCCCCTCCCTTTCTCCCTCCCTTTTCTTTTCACATGCTTGAGTCCATCCTTCAGCTCGTCTCTTTTGGGACGCTGCCCCTGGAAGTAGATTATCTGATTGCAAAGCTTTTATTGAGGAAGAATGGTGTAATAATGAGGATTTCAGAACTTCAGCCACCTCATTTGCCTTCTTAATGCCTTCTGAATTTCTCCCAAACAATTCAGTTTGTGTAATCTTATAGTTAATGTTGGGGTTTTTTTGCACCCAAGGCCAAATAAACACTTAATTGTTGCAGTTTGGTTGCATTGTCATCAGCGTCGTAGTGATAGAGAAGGCATAATGGCTACCCCCCTGGATTAGTATGCGTGATATCCGCCATGATTAACGACATTGAGGCCAGTTAATCAGGCCCCAACACTGATGTCACGGCATTAGGCAGTCTGGCCCTGACCTTACCAGTGATAAACAATGAGGCCAGCTGAGAGCACACTGATATGATCACAAAAGCGTTAGGGCCAGCTGAGGACGAGGTACTCCACAGATGGACTTGAATATATTTAACATTACATTGAAATGCTTTTTTGTAAAGATTACAGAGCACCCTTCAATGAAATGAATTTAGGCAAATAAAGTTGAGGCCTAATAATTAAAGGATACATCAGAAAGTGAAAAGGAAATTAAGCTTATGGTGATGTGGAAACAAGAATGAAAGGAGGCTTTACATTAAATAGGACTCGGTACTGTGGATAAACATCAGTTATTGTAACTCACTGTACTACTAGCTAATGTATCCTCTTGGATTGTTCAGTGGTGAAGTTACGTTAAGACATTTCACTGTTTGTTAAATAAAACAGATTTGTGTTATTGACCCCTGCCTTATTTGTAAACCATCCCTGTTTGGTGGAGTGGTTTGAACTAGACTGTAACGATAACAGTTATGTGGTAGTCCATAATCTAATCCGTAGTTTGAACTCCAGGAGGTTTAAATGGTTAATAAGATCCACAATAGATCCTAGATTTTGGACAGATTTTCTCAAAGTCCCAAAGAAAATCCAGCATCTCTGTTTAACGATACAGCTGCAATGGGTTTCATGCTCATCTTGTGCTTTAAAGCCCCATGAGGCTGGCAGGTGTGGTGACGCTTGGACGTCTTTTTGTTCCCAGGACATGGACCGTGGCACAGCTGGGTCTGCGGCCCCTGGAGATAAACTGCCTCTTGAGGGAGTTCGGATTGATTTCTTTTAAAGAGAGCTTTTTGTAAACATGGTTCTGTATTTGTGTTATTTTCACATGGCTGTACTGGTCACTCTCATTCCTCGTGTTATAATGGTTTTAAACAGGCATGAAGGGAGTAAAAGCCCCTTGTGAGCATCACATAATTCATACCGTTATAATGCTGCTCTGTAGCATGACTTAAAAGTGTGTAATTTAACATGTTGGTTGCTTTGCTTACAGATATAAGCTACGTCATATACGTCAGCTGGAGAAAGAAGTTTGTAAACTAACTAGGAAACCTTTCAACCAAAGTGAAGGTCAAAGATAACAATGTTGAGTGTTTGTTTTCAAAGTCGCTTTGACCTTTATGGAAAACCCTTATCTGTTGCTCTTATCTCTTTTCCAAAACGACCCGCCTTCCCTATCCAAGAAGCTTTGTATGCAATTTATTCGGCTTCAAAAGTATAATTTTCTTAACGCATAAAGGAACACTTCGTCCCTCAGTTTATCCTAAAAAGTCACCAAATATGGATGAAGCGTCGCCGATGCAGGATATCCCGTCGCATGCTTGCGTGACAACGGCTAAAAGAACGTGTCCCCCATTTAAATGGGTCCCCCACTCCCACCATGTCTATGTAGCTTTTGATCATTAGGGGCTCCAGAGCAGCATCTCTATACATTAGTGTAACCCTCCTACCACCACCTTCCTTTGGCAGTAATCCAGAGCAGTGTGACCCGTGACTCATTAACACCATCATTAGTCCACTAGGTCACGTGTTAATGGCGAGCCAAACAAAAAAAAGTTGTAATCAAGACAGACGGGTTCGGCTCTAAAAGCATTCCTGACATAGTTATGTGTTCAACCAGCAGACTCCCCTTGTTACAGACAAGTCACTGTATCATGAAAAAAAACACAGATTAGATTTAAAGGTATGAAAAAATGTAGAGACAAAGAATTATTTTTCTGCTCTCGTGACCAGTATTTGAACAGTGTGTCTAAGGCTTTGGGCTTAGTTGTGAGTTTACAAAAATCCTCTTATCCCTCCTCCATGCTGTCATCAGTTTAATTAGCTTGTTGTTCATTGTCAGGCTGCTGTCAGAGGAGAAGGGCAGCAGAGGACGCAGCGGTGGATCCCATTGGTCTTCCTCCAAAAGGTCAGCAGAGTGGGCTCTCTTGGCACAAAAGCAAACATGGGAGCACTTAAATTGGGGAATTTGTCCCACAATACCTCTTTTGAGGGAGCTGACAACAGAAGTGAAAGCTTTTGGGAGTGGCGGTCTCTCACCGCTGCCCCAGACTTTATCCGGAGTCCGGTCTCGAGACTTTGTTTTTAGAGTTTGAAAAGAAAACGCCGGTCCCTGTAGGACTAGGCAGGTATCATATTGATAACAACGTATTGGCCTATATCGTGTGACGGTACATTTTCCTATTATGGCAATTGTTGTCTTTTTCTAGTTTTTGAAGGCTGCATTACAAATTAAATAAGTAATTTTCTAATTTGTATATTGTTCAGGAGGGCAAGCTGCAGAGTGTCATGGTGCCCCACTGAGGAGGGTCCCCTGCAAGGGAGGGTTGGTGGTGAGTAGCAGGCGGGTGTTCACCAACCCATGGCTTCCCTCCTCCGCCTTACTGACTCCACTCAAGAGCTAAACAAACAACAGGCTCCAGTCCGCCCGTGGTCAAGTGCAGGCCGGACCCGGAGCTCATGTTGGGGGGTGGGTAGGGCGCAGAGAAGTTAATCAGGGAGTGGGAAGATAATGAGGTGGAGAGGTTGAACAAAAATAACTAAAGAGATTAAATACGGTTTGATCGCTAGAGGATGTCTTTATGTCTTAGGATTCGGCTGTTTGGAAACCACTGCAGCTCAAAATGAAATGTTCTTGGAGGATGCCAAAATTACCTGGTGCACAAAACGGGACGTTTTGACGTGGAGGGCAGATATTTTAAAGGCCTAGATATTTTGTAGGTACATTTAAAGGTCAGTGAAAAAGAAAATGTTGACAATTTAAGCCATTTCTTAATGAATCAACATCATTGTAAATGCTTAATTCCTTAAGTCATTTAGCATGGGGTTGCTTTACTGTTTCTATGGGTTATCTCCGAGTTTCAGATCTGTTGATCAGACAGATAAGCATGAAAGATTTAACTATGGACTCTTGGAAAGGTTATTGACCAAACAGATTATTCTAAATAAAATACTTAGCAAGTTGTGTGGATAAAAAATATTCTTCCTCAACAGCAATCTGGACCCAGGCTGTAGGAAGTGATTCCCTTATAGAGTAAAGCTTGGTAATGTGTGGACAACATGTCTGGAACATTTGATTGTATTAGTGTTTATCCCATTGCCATTATTGAGTGCAACATGCTCCCAGGACCTTAGATGTGTTTCCTCTAGGGGGCAGTGTTGTGAAAAGAAGAAATCTCAGTTTTTAAAAGAAAAGGTTGTGTGCCGAAACGAGGGGATAACGCCTTTTTTTTTTTTTTTAAAGCTGCTCAGGGCCACTTTTTCATTCTGCACTGAGCTGATAGGGCTGATTAATAATATACCTCAGTATACCCAAGTAGAGGGTAAAGGTGTCGCTTATTGTCTTTATAGTCAGGTATTTGGGAAACAGTGAGGGAGAGACGGGAGGGAATAAAAAAACGGTTTGTTTTCTTAGGATTGATAATGAAAAAATAAGATCAGCTTTTGTTATTCACAAACTAAGTGTTATTACCTCAAACAAGCTGAAGGCTAAATCATAGTTGAACCAATTAAAAACTGACGCACTGTTTGGAACTTGGCAAAGCTGCCGGCAGAGTGATTAATCGTAGGTGGAGCACAGAGCTGAAGTGCCAGGTTTTTATTTCACAAGTCGTCTTCCAGAAGAATAAATCATGTGGGTATTCATAACCACATCTTCAACAAACTTGCGCAAATCTACTATGGAATCTTACAGCTAGGTTTTGGGTAATTAATCTTGTTCAAAACCTTTTATTGTAGCATTTGGAGTTGAAATGTTGTGGAAGAAAGATAGAGGGGTGGATCCTGGTAAATCTGCATATTTTGTTTTGCACAAAATCCTCACGAGGGGATGCTGAACCTCTGGAGAGCAGCTGTCCAGATGAAAAAGGTTGAACCAGATAAAGCACATTCCTAAAATAAGGGAGCAGCATGACAGGCACCTTTTCCACATGTGGTCTCCACTCTTGCGTTCAATTAGGGCTAACTGCATAGACTTCACACGTTTTTAGTAGCAGTTTTCCTAAAAGGGATATTATGAGGTTAGACATGGTATGAGGAATGAACATAATGATGAGTGAGTATATGTATAATTTTCTTTGATTTCCATAATTGTATTGTCATTCTTAAAGCGTATGTTTATCCTGTACGGCAGCTACTGCGCCAGAGGAGCAATCGAAAGGAGTTGAATGTAATGGCAGCAGAAATAACTGGATGTGTGATAATGCAGCAACACGACTCGACTGAAGAGTTCACTTTTGTGACGGCATTTTAATTGCAAGGCTGTTGATTTGCTAGTTAGTTATTTAGTAGTTTGTTTTAATTTACATAGGCCTACCCACTTGTAGAACCTGTTTTTAAAGGTACAGTGCTTGTTTCTTTTATTTTTATAATTTATTCGATACGTTTTTAACACACTATTGTTTGCAGTACAAATAGAAGTTCAGGAGGAGATTTGGGGAAACATTAACACATCTCCAATGCTTAACTTGGCATTTAAACTACTTAATTCATTGGCATTTTCCTTCATAATGTCCCAATATTTGATATTCAATCTATTATTTCACTGTTGTTAGCCATGCTAGCATCATAGCGCTAAAGCTGCAGCTAAAATAATATAAGGAATATTGAATGGATTGTCATAAAATTTTGCACAGACATGAATGGTCCCTAGAGAAGGTTCCTACCGACTTTGGTGACCCCTGACTTTTTCTGTAGTGCCACCAGGAGGTCAACACGGATTTGACTAATGCAATTTGCTTTAGACATTCATGTCCCCCTGATGCTAATTTGTTATAACTTTGGTGGTACATTTTCAGTAGTGTTTCCACCAGGTCAAAAATATCTATATGTCCAGTTTTTTCCCTAATGATTTAAATACCTGCAATATTAATGATATTCCCATCAGCCTCAGCTGTACTTTGTGTTTAGTGCTAATAAACACATGCTAGCATACCTGCTAAACGGATGCATGTTAGCATTGTGATGTTAGCATGGGAGGTCTGGACTTTTAACTACATGGATGTTGCTGGAAGTGTTTTATTTTCTTCTTCTGCTTTTGTAACTTAGCACCCTCCCGTCTGTAGACTCCTAAAGTCTTCAGCTGACTTTTTTCATTCCTGTAAGGTCCTCCCTCCTTGCTGGGATAATTGAAAGGCTTTGAGGCCGGCTGAACTCAGCAGGCTCATGCAGGACATCAAAGGGAAACGAACCGTTGGACAGCACAAGCTGGGGGTCAACACCGGCTAAGACTCAGCAAAGCGGTAGTGAACAGCAGCGCTGAGGCGTCTGGCCGTGGTCCACACAGCAGCTTCTTCTGCAAAGCTTCAAAGGCATTTCCTAATGAGGGCCAGATGCAGAGCTGAGATGACAAATGGCCACTGCTTGTTGTGCAATTATGCCAACACACACATGTTCACATTAGCACGTGTCTCTATCTACATGCATTGTGTTTCATCTAGTCACTACAAAAGTAGGGAAAACCCACCTGTGTGCAACAACCTTGATTATCCGTGGAAAGATACAATTCCGTACATGCTTTAGCACACAAAGTTTTCATGCTACTGAGCTCATTTTCGATGCTGCTGAATCAAAATATGCCACTTTTCTCTGGAGGCTTTTCCCCTCCATTCTCTGCTTTTTTTATTAGGGGAAAAACAAGCCTGTTGAATATTCAGCCCAGCGGGTTTGCAACTTTTATAGCCCTCAACTTTTCAGGCCGTTTACTGTTGACACACAAGTTACAAAACCCGAGCTTTGTGTTTCGTTTTTTTTCCTCTGTGGAAAATGTGAACTGTCGCACCACATCCTGTCAGGACTTAAGTTTGTCCCTTTTTATATGGCAAACATAAAGGTCTCGACACACTGCATGCATCAAGGCCTATTCGACTTGAGATTGTTTAGAATATCCAGATTCCAACTTTATTTTTTCACGCAGTATTTACCACACAAGCAGCAACTTTTACACATTTGCCAACATGTGGGTAAAAGCTGAAGTTTGACCAGATTCCTGATTTCTGAGAAGCCTGTGTGGTTCTTCCTGCTACATTCTTTTGAAAAACTCCTGTTTTTAAAGTTATTTCTTGCTCGTTCCACTCCAATTGTACTTTGACATAGTCACGGGGCTTTAATGGATCTCGTTGTACACACTGAGCATTTGATTTACCCTTCCATATTAGGTGATTTTTAAGGAAAAACAAATGACATGCAAGTATAGTTTGAATCCTGGCAGTCATTGGGAGATTTTATTTTTCTCTTTGCAAGTGAAGACCCTCAAATGAGTTATCTTTTCTCTCAGGATGGACCATTTGTGTTCAAGATTAGGAACTTTTCAATATTTAATTTTCTTGCTTTGCTTGTTATTAATTTCGCCCCCCGTCTCTGATTGGACACTGCTCTTCGGTGTTGAGCTGCAACCAATTAAACTATAATTTGTAATTATAGAATAATCCTGATCAGGGAGGTAAAGATGTCTTCTTGTTTTCCTTTACTCCCCCCAAACTGTCAGTCCAGAATAAAGATATATTCAATTTACTATCACATAAGGTATATAAGTTGAGAAATCCATAAAATAATGAAACTGAAACTACGTAATGTTGGATGTTTTTGCTTGAAAAGTGCCAATGAATTTGCCAACGGTTGAGCAATCAATGAATCTACTTCATATCCTTGCAGCTGTCTTAAAGACTAGTTGATTTAGTAATGATCTGTTTTTGTTTGTCTTGCATGTCGAGCGTCTCGTATTACAGTAAATAATTCAGCATGTCTTCCGTTGAACACGCGCACCTCCCTGTGAAGAGGAACCCGACCTGAGTCACTGTAAATCAGTTGACGTGCACCTGCAGCTCCTGTCATATTTATGGAACAGCTGAGAGGGAACAAAACAAGTTGTTCAGGTTTGTGTTGGCTAACGTAGTTGCTGCTACACTCGTGAGTCCATACGGATCATATCAGGCTACTTATTAATATGTTCCTTCTCAGTGCATTATGGTAAGTTATATATATTTTTCCCCCATATCTAACAACTTGTAAAGATTAGTTGGATTATTCTTCATGGAGTTAGTGTAAAAGTAATATTTTGATTTGCCCTGTAATGTCTTTGAAACCAACTACTTTTTATCTGCGACGCGGTCACTTCTTCCATGACACTTCAGTAAATAAGCAGAGCTATTGATTCATATGATGCCACACCTGACTTGGTCATCTACAAGGCTTTGCTTTTGTCCACAGTTCATCAGCTTTATGTCCTCTGTGCCTATGGCCACAGTTTGAATGTTTGAAGCTTCACTAAGTAAACTGTGAACGTTCTGAATGAATGTAATCCCTCTTAAGCACTCTGTTTTGTATTGTTGTTTATAGGCCTATGTTTCTGAAAGCACACAAATGTCTATCAGCTATACCTTGTTATTGCTTCAATGATAATGTCCCAGTTACAAAATGATGATAAATACATTTAGCTGATAATACTTTTGTACTTTGTACTCCATTTCCTTTTTTAAATGGACATGTATCATATTTGCGTATTTCTATAGTGTTACATCACATTGTCTGATTATAAGTAGGGGTACATCATGAATCAAATTATCAAAATTGCAATATGGCTTGTACAATATCCAAATTGCAGTAATTACACTACTTCGTAAAGGCAAATATCAGTCAAAAATAAGCGCATATTTTTTTTGTTCCTACTCTTGCAGGCCTAATTATCACCCTATTAAAATAGTTTGGTTTAAACTCCCATATGTGTATCAAGTTTTTTCTGTTGTGTAGCTAAATGTGCTATCTTAGTATTGCATGCCTTGCATTATTTAGAAACACCATTGCTTGTCCCGAAGGCCTCCTTGGCTGATCTTGGTTTAGATTTGTTGACTTCCTGTTTACTCTGTCTTCACCTTTAGCTGCTGAGGGCTGAAGGGAAAGGCTGCCATGTTGGTTAATATGTAACCACCCATGAGAAGGCTTTCCATTTACGCTCCATTGTCTGCCTCTAGCTGTTTTTCATCCACGAGTGGAAGGTCAGCGCAGGCCATAAGAGCGACCGCAGGTTGTTAACCGCATTAGCTCGCCATGCGTTTCACCTGGAGGCCCAGCCTAGGGGTCGGTTCTTCCCAAAACGGCCTAAAGTCCCGTTTCCTCTAATAGGACACAGATCGTTTGCCTGTCATCTGAGGAAGTTGTCTAATCTTAGCCGTGAAACTTATCCCCCCCTCGCTCAGAGGGCTGCTGGGTATAGGCTCGTTGCCGGGGGGCTCTTGTGGACTCGGTCAGTGTTTGCTACCTGCGAGCAGTGGGAGGAAGTTAGAATGAGAGTAACAGGTAAGCTGCATGATTGACAGAATGGCAGTGTTGTGGTTGCCATGTGATGACAAAAATAAATGTGACCACATGGCTGCTGGTGTACTGGATTGTACAACAGTTTGGACTCTTCTGTTTTATTGATGTTTGTCTTTTTTCCTTCATTAATGGCTATTTTAATTGTATAAATCACACAAGTTGTGTATTATTGACATTAGAGATCATTAGGCACCAAAGAGTAGAACAACATGTACTGTGTTGCGTAACGGGAGAACACTGATAAAACGTGGATTTCTTTTATATTTTATTTTAAAAGTAAAAATTGTAAGTGATTTTTCGGTAATGTGATCACAAAGGTGGAAATGGCCTAAAAATATTGAAACTTGTATACGTCAGTAGAGCTGCTACGATCAGTTGACAAATCAATAAGATAACAAAAGACGGTTCACAGTTCAACAGACAATTTAAAGATTTATTTCTTTTGCGAAAATGGCTGCTTTCCTGTTTTATACCATCTTCAACTGAACACCTTTTGGTTTACACTCATAGTTTACAGCCCTATTTGTCATTCGTATGGTCTTTGACACTGAAAGCAGAACCCTTTCCTATTTAAATCTTTACCCGTTTTGATGCGGAGCTTCCAGTTTCTTGTACCAATGACTGCTTACTTCTTCTCTTTTTATAAACCGTTGCTCAGTGTCCGTTTGTTTATCCCTCAACATTATCAGTCTGATTGAACCATTGTAAACTGGTTCCAAAATGCCAACCCTTTTTACAGTGATGTAGGATCCTGCAGGCCACGATGACGCCTTGTTGTTGCAACAGGCTGTAAGCTACATTTGAGCTTTCATTAATACAATCTTTACACCCGGTGGAAATGGGAACAAACGTATGGAGCGGCTTTACTTCTTCTACAGGATAAACGTTCTCAAAAGCCTAATGTTTGCAAACTGTGTTGAAAACAATGCCTTTTCTTCTGTCATATGCTGCTGGTGATGAAGAGCTTTTTTCCTCCTTTTCTTTGACGGCACGATGTACATGTATCTGAGTATTTCCTGCTCCTTCCTTCAGGTTCACTTTCTTGTAGCCCATGGAACTGGACGCTTGGGAGATGTTTGGTCAGTCTAATGGTGTTTTTTGATTCAACATTTTTGCATGAAGTTGGAAAAAAGAGCTTTGATTTTGGCCTGAGTTGCTTGCTGAATAATTATTTTTAAGTTTACTGTCTGAAAGCTACACAAGGTCAGCATGAAATATTTGACTTGCGTTGTTAAACTGGGATATTGTTCATCTGTCAGCGTGCACCTTGTTTCTTTTATACTGGGATGTAGTGTGTTTACGCTTGTATTGGTCCCCGTTTCGAATGAAGAAGCATAAATCCTGTTTGTGACATACCAGTCTCATCCTTCTGTCTCTGTATGCACACTTATTATTATTGTTGTTGGGAGTTCCTCTGTTGATGGTGTAAGGAAGTGTCTTGCATATCAGGAATGTGGCATCAAATCCTTTACTGCAACAACATTAAGATGGTGTCCAACCTAATAAAGGCATCTAGACTCTTTGAAGAAGCTTCCCAAAATATTCATTTGTTAAATGCAGAGGTTAATTTTAAATGTGTGAGAAAGTAGGAGGGACTATAGACTAAATTCTATTTGGTTGTTGGAACAGTTTGGCGCGCTCTGTAACGGTGGATTTGTATCTCGTAGCTCTCTGTATCAGATCTATAATCAGACTTTATGACGAACTTAGCCTGCTTTATTTAGATGCACGCCGCACACATGGATTTGCAACATGCAGATCCAGGCAGTGTTTTGAAACCTTGCCTTGAAAGTAACTACTGACAGTAAAGACTATTGATAAGTTGTGCCTTTCAGATCGTTTTGCAATACACACACGCAATGGTGTCTGTCTATGGACCATTTCTGTTATTACTGGGATTTAAAAAAAATCCAGTACACCATTGTGGGCAAAGCAATGCTAGCTTCAGACTACATCATATTTTTGTCCTATGTTTGTATTATAATCCCAAATTATTGCGTCAATTTGACCAAGAGGCAGACTACTGGTTGGTCCTGGATTATTCAAAAACAGACACTCTTCTTTCTATATTAGATGCAGGGAAATATTCCAATACAGACTATGTGGCTAGTTCAATATCCACACCTGACTTAAACTAATACAGTATGACCTTTACTGATGGAGATATACCTTTCAGCTTAGCTTTAAGAGGTTAAAGTTACATTTTAATGTTATAGTTTGTCATGAATGTTGTATTTTATTTTTGCAAGATGGTTTTATTGGACTGCATTCACATGTCAGCCTGGTTGAGGATTTAAAGAATATTTTGATGGTTGAAGGTGTACAATGTAACTTGGAAATTGCAGCTGGTCTTATTCTGCTAAGGACCCTCCTAAAGACCACTAGTGGGCCTTGATCCCACTTTTGGCGCATTTCCACTACAGCGTGGTTTAAGCGTCGTTTTTGGTTGCGTTTCCACTTGGCGTAGTACCGGCACAGTTTTTCTGGCCCCATAAAATCGAGGTTCTTTCCGGGCCAACAACCAGGCTGAGTATGCTAAACTAGAGAGAGAATTGCTGGCAAGGGGGCTACAACTACAACAAAATGAACATATTTGACTGTGATTTAATTGTAATACACGTTTCAAAATTATGCCGAAGTAACAACATACTGATACCGGTTAGTAGAAACCATGAATTAATGCTTTGACAAGTCTGCAGACGGACGGCAGGCGGAAAACCTTTTCAAATGCGTGTTGTCTGAATGGAGATCGGCTAAACTAACGCAGTATATGCTCCGATCGTCCACACTCACAACAACGGCCTATACAGACATAAAAAAAGCAGCGACTGTATTCACCATGACACAGACAGTCTGTGGTTTGTACTTTAACTTTTGTCTAGTTTCTGAACAGATATGAGGAGCTGTGAGCTGTGAGCTCTGAGGGCTAACAGCTAACGGCTGATGTTGGTTTTCTGTGGTTCGCATTGAAGATGATGTCACGGCTCCGCCTACACTGCGTTACTATAGTTACTGCCCCAGCTACTAAACTGTAATGGAAACGCAGCATAAAGTGAGCCAGTCCTAACAAGGCCTAACTATACCGTACTAAGCCGAGCGAGGCCCTGCAGTGGAAATGCGCCATTTGAGAGCCAGTGATAAACTGGGCCGAGATGGTAATTATAGTCTGAGGTCAGAGAGAGTATAAAAAGGGACCCTGGGTCTCTCTGAGACGACTTTGTCTGCATATTTACTCCTCCAGATGCTCATTTGACAAACCAGACCCATGAAGTCGACTTTTGGTTTTATTTATTTTATTTATAAGAGAATAGCTCTTTTGTTCCTGCTCATAATGTATCCATTGATGACGAGCGGGGCTGGTGCACACAGGACCTCTATGTTCATAAATGTCAGATGCAGACACACCTGTGAATAAGCAGAGGTCAGCGCCGTCGATCCCCTAAAGTGGGCTTCAACTTTCTCAAAGAAAAGGTTCTTGTGTAACGAAACATTAAATATTTGAACGTCTGCAGCGTTGGAATGTAGAGTAACTAATCACATTGACTCAAGCATTGCACCTCTGGAAAGTACAAGTACCTGAAATCTGTTCTTCAGTATTTCCATTTTATTCTCCTTTATACTTTACTTGTCACCTTTCAAAGAAAAGAAAATGACATTAAAATCTTTAATACAACATAGATTGTTAAAGAATGAGACGGTTGTTACCCAAATAAACTATCCAATATTTCTCAGAGATATTTAAGGGGCCCTATTTGGATCATTTTCAGGTTTGTGCCTCTACTGTGACATGTCTCCATGCTTTAATGTTCAGAAAGCTCTTTATTTTCCTCATACTCCCTCTGCTGTAGCACCCTCTGTCTGAAACCAGAGCCCAGTCTGCTCTGATTGGTTGGCTGGCTGGTTCTGTTGTGATTGGTGAACAGCTAAGAGATGTCCAATTGACTTAAAACTTGATCCTTAAAACAGCAAAAAGCTACAGCAGCAATGTGTTTCTTCTAAACATGTTTGTATTGGTACTTTAATTAGATTGCAGGTGTGAGTACTTCTTCCACCACTGGTCAAACTTTGAAACTGTTTTGTCTTTTGTCTTACATTTTGAAGTCCGTTACTTTAATGTTGCCATCTCACCTTTTAGGACACATTTAGTTTTGAAAGCACTGAAAATAAAATGCATGGCGTTGCGTTCCAACTCCTCAGTTTGCTTGACACGCCTCTTGTCATGTTGTATAATTGTCTTGTGATTTTCTGTGTTGGTTATTGTGATTTCATTTCATATGATACGGATATCTGCAGAGCTCTTTGATCTAAAGTGCTCTCTAACTGCTGCTAACCTGTCAGCATGGGACTCTTTTACCAACAATGTGATTAAAATGTGTCCCTCTGTGTTTTGTCCCAGTCTGCAGGTTGCATGGTAATCTGGATTTGATGCATGGCAGTTGCATGACCGCAGTAGGTCTTGTTGTGGGACTAAGCACACAGCTGCAGCCATGGCACAAACCATGCACGTGAATGGCAATGGCCCAGGTAAACCATCCCTTTTTGATACAATATTTTACCATTTGAGCTTCCACTTTCTTTGGATTTTAATTGTGCATGTATTGAAGATGTTGTGTGTCCATTTGTTTTTCTTTGTGTTTTATATCTACTTTTGTTTTTTGCACATGCGTGTTGTTTATCAGACTGACTAGTTGCTGTCGTTTTGTAGAAGGATTCTCTGCTGCCTTATGCTCAACATGTGCTCATCCCTACTAAAATAAAGATGGCCGTATGAGGATACAATGGGGCTAAATGTAGATATAGGCGTTCAGTTTCAGACATGTATATTTAACTGGTGAGCTCCTGCATCACATCTGCCTCTGTCTTACGTTACACAGAGGCTTTCCATCCTTGCAACGTAGAAAAATACATTATTTTTACCTAAAGTTAATGAGGTCTTATCATGTCATTAAAGTGGTACACATATTTTATGAAATGTTCAAGCTTTTAGCATCTTGCCATCACATTACATACAAAGTTGAAGTCATATTCTTCTGACATGTACACACATGATCCATCCAAACCATTATTAACAGCTTTGTATTACTCTAGCAAAAGCACATTTTAATTTGTGCTGTGTGTATTTGTGGACATAACATTTTCATGGGCCTTGGACATACTGTTAATCATTATCCAGGGTGTCCGCGGGGTCTTAAAAAGTATTAAAAGTTGATAAATCAATTTAGCGAAAGTTAAGGCTATTAAAAAGTATTAAACGGCATTTTCCAAGGTATTACATTTTGTAGCTTGTTTTCAATAAGTATATAAATGGTTCAAAGAGGTTGTATTCTACAGTCTGCCTGAATGTAGTCATTGCGTAGGTGTGTAGTGTGATTCTGTGTAGTTATTTATGGCATCCCATTGGATTGGACGTCGTCTGAACAGGACATCGCACGCTCACTGCTTGATAGCGCGCGAAGCTCCGGTTACGCCGGTTGCCAAACAACATCGTTATGGGGAAATGCAAGTTTGCGTCCAAATAGTTGGAAGATAAGGAGGAAGGCCAATCAATACTGTATAGTAAATGTGAGGTAAAGTGTGTCGCCAATGTAACCGGTTAAAACTCAAAGTGGCGATGAGGTCTTAAAATGTATGGAAAGGGTCTTAAAAAAGGTCTTAAAAGGTTTTACATCTGACTTCAGGGTTCCTGCATATACCCTGATATCTGACAGTGGACACATTGATTTGCTCCTCTGGAAGTTATTTTCTCATCCCTTCATGTTTCTGAAACACACCGAGGTGTTCATGAGGATTTCCACACTTCAGTGTGAAGCTGTCAGTTCCACGCACACGCACACACACACACCTGCAGACGACTCGCATTCCTGTCGGGACTAACAGGAGAGAGTGAAGCTTCTTATTTCCCAAATCCCTTCAGGAATGCTCAGCATGCAGGACCAATGCTTTCAGGACAATCTGCCACCTCCACGTAAACATGACTTTGAGTTATGATCCTATTTTTTTTTTACCATGCAGAATATTCATGAAAGAATTGACTTCAAAGGCTAGGTTACCACCATCCACCTTTTTATTGATCAATTGTAACTTTAAGTATGTTAAAAATGCTGAGGAATGCTACACTACCACTGATAGCCCCCCACCCCCCGCTGAAAAAGGTAAAAATATCTTCTCTGTAGCGTTGGCTGTTAACATGCCAACGTGGTCGCCTGCTGCCCAGAAAGAATTTGAAGGAAACGGTGAAACTCAACCTGTTGTTGTAGAGATGCTCCTGCTGTAGCGGATTAGGGGACCTTGTAGTCGCCGTGATATCTTGAGAAAACTGACATTGTTTTCTCTGCAGCTAGAATATTACTTTATTAACTCTCTTTAAGGGACACTTGTTAAATCACTGATTAAACACATGCAGTTTATTCTACTCGGCATGTAAAACATGTATATATTGTCTTCTGTTCCTCTGGGGGAGCCTTAGGAAGCTGTTCTATCAGCTTGAGCTACATACTTTAGTGGGGAGTGGAAGCATTGCAACCTACATGTTTGTTCTTATTATCTTCTAACTGTGAAGAAGTGCACAACACAATAGCCTTTAGTTTTAAGTTTGCTTTGCAGTTAGGCTCTCTCAGAACAAAACATTAGTGATCATTACACAATGATACTCATACTGACCATTTTGAAGCCAATTACAGAATGATGATGAACAGAGTTATTTTTTTGTCCACTGCCAAAAAACCAAAACATCTTCCCTCATGCAGGGTAGTCGTTGCTCCGAGCAGAGATTACAGCCTAGGCCTGAAAGGAATGCAAGCAGTCTGCTGAGGACAGAGCGCAGCGGTCTGAGTTTTTCTGACGGGTCGACCCCCGACTGCTTATTCAAACCCACTGAAGTGGTTTTGTTTCCTCAGAGGGGACAGTTACCCAGCTGCTACTTGAAACCCCCATGGTACTGTTTTCTTGCTGTGCCCCATCACTCACTTTCCTATTATGTGTTTGTATAAGTGCTGCTTGCTTATAATACTTAGTGCCAACGGGGCACAGCACTGTCTTTGTAAACTAAACCGAATAATGGTTTGTTTTATTCTCTAGCCTGACTATTGTTGGCTTAACACAGCAGTGTTTGCTGAATACATGTTTAACTGGTTTGTTTACATGTGACTGTAACTTAGTGTGCACTAATTACTTCATTGTCAGCCTTCTGTAGCCAGTAGGGAACAGTATATTATTTTAGCATGAGCAGGTGATGTACGGCCCACAATAGTCACTTCACAAATAATCTAGTTTAGTCTAAAGAACAACATGGGTTAGCCTTATTTATATGCATTTATTGCATGCAACTTCCAGTTAGCGTATTTTATAAAAACTGAATGAATCCTTCTACAAGTCTCTCTAAAGCTCAGTAATTACCCCAAAACTATGAGCACAAAGTGTACATTTAACATGTTGTAGTTTTGTGTGCCAGATGTTGTTGTTTTGTCTTTTGTACAATAAAATGGTCGATTAGAGCAAGTAAAACATTTAATTGTTGGGCAATTTGCTACAACAGCCATTTTTATCTGGTCAGTCCAACACTCTGGTTTTATGACCAAACACCTTCAGAACTAATGACTTCAGCAAGGGCTTATGTTGGCATGCTAACACACTTTCAGTATACCTGCTACAACCTGCAGATGTTTAGCATTGCCATTGTAATAGCTTTAACATGATGTCAGCATTTTGCCTCGAATGCGCCAACTTGTTGACTTTTAGTCCTGTAAAAATAATGTTTAGCGAAAAACAAATGCCCGTTTTGATGCATTGAAAAATGAAAATGTGGGAAAACATGATTTATTTAGTATTTTTCTGCACCTCCAGTCTGTTTTTAGGGTTTTTTGAATGGAATGTGTTTTGTAGATGGGAAGAGTGTTCCACTATTTAGGCAGAAGCATTTATGGAAGTTATGGCAGGTGATAAGATTAACTGGTTTGATGTAAACTATATAATGTGGAACTCCTAGAGGGTCATATTCTCAGGTTTTCATTGCTTTATATTATTTCAGATCCGTTCACTCGAAAGAACCCAGTCTGCAAACCCAGTCTCTTGATTGTTTTGCTTGACCATCTATGAGGGAAAAATTGGGCAAAGTTTTCCAAACTGCCTCAATGTTTGCAGAGGAGGGCCAAACATTTCCTTCCTGCTGCATCATCATGTACAGAGTGAAGTTGTTGAATTTGGCAGCAGTCTTGCACGGCCCTGTGACTTTCTAGAAGAAGTCATATATCACAGCCAGCGCCTCTGCTCTGCTCCGTTTGGAAAGGGCAGGAATGTGCAGCTTTAACGCACGTATCGTCCTTTTTGATTAGTTTCCTGTTTTTTCTTTTTTATATATACTAGCGGATGTGTCTCGCTGTTCCTGCTGCACTGAGGCGTTGATGAAACGTTGGCTCTACTTTTTCTTGAGTAATTAGGCGTATAGAGCTCGCAGGCAGAGCCAGGAAATGTGTGTGTGTGTGTGTCCAAAGCATTGCATAATGCTTTGCTCTCACTCACTTTATTGCAGTGGGTGTGTGAGTACCACACTGTATTCATTATTCCACTCTGCAGCTGTGTATGAGCGCCACTCTGTTTAACTTTAGTCTCCATCTGATGAGTTTTTGCCATTTTTGAGGTCATATCTTGATGACATCTGTTCTTAAGGGCAGTTTACTGTTGTCACAATAAGTTTTGTGTCAAAAGGAAGAACAAAATCGACCGATAAATTGGCTAAATATTGAAGCATCAACTCCACCATTGTTCTTCCAACAGATATTTCCTCATTTGGTGTTTTGATTCTAGTCTGTCTCCCTTAGGTCATGATTTGTGTACTCTATTCAGTGACCCGCATGGATGCTTGTATTGGACTCTCCAAAAACTCTTATCATGCAGACAAGTAGAATAACTAAAGAAGGTAACGAGCAGTTAAATATGTATATAATGGCACAGTTTTGCCTATATAATAAGCATGTTTTGTATTTTAGGAGGATGTAAAGTCTTAAGATGCAGCATGGTTTTCAGTATCTTAACCAAAAGAAAGATACAGATTTCTACGCACCGGTTTGGTAAGAAGAACTTGCAGACACATTTAGAACAGTATTTTCATTTGCGCTGTCTCTGGGCACACTGCGGATGTTAAAAGGCTTTCGTTGGATCTAAATGTAGCTTTTTACGTGCAAAATAAGCCCAAGCCCTGGTTTTATATTTTTCCTCACATATTTTAACAACAATGCCCAAGGAAAGTTGGCTTTGATTTCAGTGTTTGGGAGCAAACACAGGGAGAGAGTTCATGCTCTTGAATGTATTGAAAAGAGAGTTTGAGAGTATTTTCATGTACCGTACAGCATTTCATGAGAAGCAACAAATGCTTAAAGGGAATTTACGATCACTTGTCTGGTGAATGTGGGTCAAAATGTAGTGTGAATAATGAGACCGTGCTTTGTTTCGGATATCACATTTAAATGACTTTTTAGTCCACACATGGTTTCTGTTGAGAAATCCTCTGTGGAAGGCATGCAAGAAGTAGCTGCTGAAAACATGCGTGTGAACTTTAACAGCCACATTTTCTTTGACGATCACCTGAGAGCTTTGTGGAATAAATGTACCGCTAACGTTAAATAATGAGGCTGAAATAATTTAATATCCCAGCTGAGATAAGTAGAGCAGTGTTGGTAAGCTGTGTGTGAAGTTGTTGACTTAATTAAAAAAGTCTCTGTTCGGTATTTTCCCCAGCTTGTTTGTTAACAAAACCGGCATAAAAACCAACTGACCAGGTTAGCCACTTACTCTTTATTGATCAGTCTGTCAATACATCGATTATCCATGGGCAAAATAGCCCCCTAGGTGTGGCAAAAAAGAATGTGGTTAAAAATGTAATCAGACCTTTGTTATGTAGTAAAAAATACACAATGTCCTGCATTCAAAGTCTTTACTCAGTAAATATATACTATTGGCATCAAAACACACTAATTATGTAGAGAGGCTGTTTCAGAATCATATATATTGAATTACTGTGGAAACATTTGCTGATGAACCTTGGGAAATGATTTAAAGATGTCACATTTTATCTTCCACAAAAATAATAACCCAACAGTTTTTTTTAATGGAGGAAAGTCAAGTGTGCCGCTTGGCGCTGCTGCCTGTCTTACTGCTGCCTGTCTTACTGCTGTGTAATCCCTGGGAAATGGACAACAGCTGCTGATACCAGGAGCAGACTCCAGGGCTCTCATCCCCTCACTAAAGCTGACCCTTTCAGTTGTCCCGTGTTGATGAGGTCATCGCTCAGCTGTTCGGGGTCTTGTTGGTACCAGAGGGCCGCCTGTCACTCCTGTGACATGGCCGGTGGGCGCTCAGCAACTCGTGCCGGGGGGTTGAGGGACCACCAGACAGCACAAGCCTGTGACTGTGCTGCCTCACATAGTATTTATACCTGACAAAAAAGCAGGAAGTGTGTATTTCAGATCCGTCTAGAAGTAAACAATCCTGCCGCTTTGCCCCAAGGAGTACACTTAAGCTTCCTCAATGTTTATAAAAATAAAGACAAACCTTGTTTTCACACAAGCTGGCATTAATAGTCATACAAATTGAGATTACTTTAGATTAAATTACTTTTTAAGATTACATCTTTTTTATTTTTGACTGAACCATTAGTTAATTATTACCATTAGTTTCTTTGTAATCACTTTTTTTTTTCCCTATAGAATGTAATACATTGATAAACAACCTTTTACCTTCCACAATCCAATGTGATACATTGCTTGTTGGTAAGTACCAAGCTTGCAAATAAGAGAAAGTAACACTCCAGTGAGGGTGTGTTCTGCAGGTTATAAACCAGAGTATATAAGTTTGACATGTACAGTAGCTGAGCTATTTGTCTTCACAACAGGCTGTTATTGTCATGAGTTCACCTCCTCTCCAACTGAATAACAGCACTCTTACTTGGATAGGGAAGTGCTGGGCTCAGAGCTTCACAGGATTGGAGGAGGCAGCTGTCCAATAGTGCGGCAGAGCAGAGCTGTGCCTTAGTTTACACCAATAGTGGAACATTTCTCTCCCCCTTTACGGAGACAGCATTGAGAGAGTGCACAGAGTGAGAAGAAACAGCAGTTCTGTTAAATCTTGTCCAGAGAGGAGTGAAGAAGAAGGAAAAGTAAAAAAACGGAGAGTTCTGCTTGTCTGAGGTGAGTGCAGTTTGAACAACAAGGCATTGGGGTTTTAGCAGCAGGCTTAAGGCTTGTAATTCACTATCTGTGTTTTAGTTGAATGGAACGGATTGACAAGGACAAGAAGTAGCCTACGGGAGAGAAAGAGCCGGGCTGTTTATTTCCAGCCTGTGTTTGCTTTAGTCAGTGAGAGTTCCAGGCATACCAAGAACAAGACGCTGCATTTAGCCAGTCCAGTGTGAATGTAGTGGAGTCTGTTAATGGCCTGGAAAGCTGACTGGCACTTTAGACTTTATCTAACAGTGGAGTTTGGACTTTAAGCTGCTTTGTCAGATCTGTACAAAGTGTATGAACTAAAGAAATCAATTGTAATTTATTTTTACTTCTGTCTTGAAACCGTGTGCTAAACATTTGAAAGTTTAAAGTTATATAGTTAATGTGTCTCTAAAAGCTCTAATGTTGACACCGTTGGATGGATTTTGGACCCCAAAGTATTGACATTGTCTGTTCAGCTGACCCCTTAGGCTCTTCTCTTATATAAGCTTTGTAAACAACACTCAAAATGCAAACCTCATCAGACTAAATAAAAAAAGGAAAACCAACATTTGTTTTAGTTTTTTTGAAGTTTACTACTCTACTTGCTGTTTGGTGTTTGCTTCACATAGTTGCATCTCACATAGTTTTGGGCTGACTTAAAGCACCCCCTTGCCAAAATGATTATCACTCATGCTTTTAAAGCAGGGATGTGAATAACTTCAGACGTGTTTGTGCTTGCACTGTGAAATTATGGCAATTGTTAGTGGCCGAGGAAACGCTTTGCCTGACACACGAGTTGTTTCAGTGCAAACACTGCATCCTTTTGAAATTCTTGTGATGTTTATTTTTTAAAGATAGAAGTTTTGTTTTCCAAAAATCTGAACAATCTATTCATGTTTTGGCCTTTTGCTCTCTGTTTCAGAAAGAGGACAAAGATGCCCAAGCACAGAGACCGAGAAGGACTCTGTGGCCCCCTACTATGTTGAAACTCCCTATGGTTATCAGCTAGACCTTGACTTCCTCAAATATGTCGATGACATTGAGAGGGGCAACACCATTAGGAAGCTGAGTATCCAGAGGAAGCCGAAAGTGGCCAAACCCTTGGCGGTGCCTCGGGGCAGCACTGGTGGGGGCAGCACCCAGGCTGAATGGACCTCCACGGACTCCCTTTCCTCGTCCAACAGCGACGGCAAGCAGTCCCCAGTCTTCTTCAACTCCAGGCCCCAGGTCACTGCACCGCTCACCCCAACCTTCTCCAGAGCAACTTGTGAAGTCCCCCTGCAGCAATCTTATTTGGGCATCACAGATCAGAAGCTGTTACTGCCACCTCCTTCGCCAAGGTTTGCCCCTCGTCACAACCCCCAGGTGGAAAAAACCCTCATGGAGACGCGATTTCGTCTTGAGCAGGAGCGTCTGCTCATGCAGCCGCACAGCGACCCTCCGATGCCGCGCCGCCGTCTCGCCAGCTTCGGTGGCATGGGATCCAACAGCTCGCTTTCCTCTTACTCGGGCTCCATTGCCACAAGCCAAATCTCTCCCAGCACCCATCATCCTCTCCCCATCAACGGAAGCTTCCCCAATGGAGATTATAATAGCTACTACACGCAATCCATGGGCAGCTCCATTCGCCACAGCCCCATGAGCTCCGGCATGGCCACGCCTGTGACAAACGTCAGCCCATTACACCTACAACAAATCCGGGAGCAGATGGTTGTGGCCTTAAAGAAGCTAAAGGAGCTAGAGGAGCAGGTTAAAACCATTCCTATCTTACAGGTTAAGATTGCTGTTCTTCAGGAAGAGAAAAGACAATTGGCTGCTCAGTCCAAAAATCCTGGTCCTGGTGGCTTTCGCAAGCGCTCCTACAGTGTAGGCAGCGCTGACCAAATGGAGAACCCGGGACTCATCCAAAAGGAAACAGAATTGCACATCATGGAGCCTGAAGCCCAGGAACAAAGCGCTCAGCGGCTGGAGGAGTTCAGACGTCTGGCTTCTGAGGTCCAAGCTCTGGAGAAGACAACCCTGGACAATAATGTAACTGAAATTCAGCCTCATAAGCTCAAGCAAAGCAAGGTCCAGCAGAAGTCCATTGGCATAGTTACTGATGAAAATATGAACAACCTTCCTCTCAGTCGGAGGACAAATGCACATTGTTTCCAGGATGTCGGGGTATCAACGGAGCCGCAGGAAATGCGCAGTGCTGCCGTCGGCGTGACCGAGGCCATGCTGGGCATGACCAGTGAAGCTGAAAGGGAGATCGAGCTCCAGCAGCAGACCATCGAATCGCTGAAGGAGAAGATTTACCGCCTGGAGGTGCAGCTGAAAGAAAGTACTCACCAAATAGAAATGGGGAAGCTTAAACTGGAGCTCCAAGCGGCCGGTGGGTCCAACAAGAAGAAAGCGGACAAAGGTTCGATGGCCAGGCCAGAGATGTACAACGCTTGTGTGGAGGCCAAAGTCCAGATGCGCAGCCAGGGAGTGGGTGACCATCTGGAGCTCAGTAATGCAAACACAGCTAGAACTATAGGAGTGTCCTGTCAGCTCAGTGTGCAGAGTGTTGCCACAGGCCCAGAGATCCCCATGGACCGGTGGGTGGTGCGTGAGCGTGTGGAGATAAAAGACCAATGTGTAGGGAGACGGGTGGAGACCTGCCACCAGCAAGTTGGCGTGGAGATGAATGTTTGCGAGGTGGGTGTTAACACGGAGGAATCAGTAGATAGCTTGGCTCTCTGTAAACCCATGACGGAGTTGAGCAAAGAATCGAGGTCCGTCGGCTGTGGGGATTGTTCAGTAGAAGTGATCGTTAGTCCCATCAAGACGCTGGTGTCGCAAGGAACAGACCCAGATTACTTGCTCAAAGTGGACTCTGGTGTCATGGCCGCTCCTGAGTCAGCAACTCAGCAGACCAATACTGAGATGGAAGTAGTGAGTAAATCCACCAATACAAAGACAGCTGTCCTGACCGACTCTTTCACTGATATGGGGTTGATCACATGTGACAAAAACACCAACACGACTGTGTATGAGACGAGGACAGTTGCTGCCGGGGAGGGACTAATCAAAGATGTTCACTCAACGGTAAAGATGCGCTCAGTTGCTGTTGGAACCACCACGGACGAGGGGTCATTTGTTGGCAGATCGAGCTCTACTAAAACCAAAGAATTTGGGGTTGGACCAGTTAGCATCCATGAAAACTTCTTGGTTGGATTAAAAACGAGGAACATTGCATGCGGCCCATCCCAGGGAGCTGAACGTGTCACGAGCAGCAGCAAAGAGACTGCAGAGGTGGAGACTGAGGCTGCACCACCGCAAGCTCAGGCCCAGGGGGGCGCCGGACTGGACCATTACATCGAGAGGGTTCAGCATCTGTTACAGGAGCAACAGATGCTGCTGGCGGAGAACTACAGCGAGCTTGCTGACGCTTTTGGTCAGCCCCAATCCCAGTTTGGATCCATCAACAGTCAGCTGGTCAGCACGCTCTCGTCCATCAACGTGGTGATGAAGCATGGAAGCGCAGAGGACATCCTCAAGCTGCAGTTGGACTCTGTGAACTCGAATGAAGGTGAGTGGTTCACTGCATTGGGCTCAGAGGATGCTAATGGCTCCAAATACTCAAATGTGTTGCATAAACATAAATAGTTATTGTGATAATTGGGTGGAATCCAGATAGATACTAGATCAAACTAGTTGCATAGGTTTGTCTCTTTGATTACAATTAAACATGTTTAGGTTATACATGTATAGTAAGCTTAGAAACAAAAATGTTGTTTAGTAGCATTCTTCACAAATCCATTTTGTCTTTATGGGCACTGTGTTTTCGGGAAAGAGCGATTACTCCGGAGTCAAACATCTCAATTACACTTAAGTACCTCTTAAGTGTTTTAAATATAGAAGCACTTAAAGTTGCCTGTGGAGTTTTCTTGTAAAAAACTAAAGTTACAATGTTTTTAATCATTTATATACACACTTTTGTTTACATTAAACTAGCCCACAGTGTTCTTCTTCTCCATGTATTGTTGCATTTCTTGGCTAATGACGCCCTTATTAAAAAGGGAGCCTTTGTTTTCAGAAATCCAAAACGTGGCTGAATCTAGCGCCAATAGAAATATATAAGGCAGTCAAATAATGAAAGGTTTTCTGGTCTTTATTAAAGCAAATAAAATCAGAATCAATAGAAAACTAAAATGGAATAAAAATACTTCCAATAATATACAAATGTAATAAGAATACAATTTCCGATTTTCCGAAACTTACAGTACGTTTTGCTCTAATTTCATGTATGAAATAAATGCAAGGCTGTCGTAGGAAAATAAGCATAAGTCTAGATAATGTACTGACAAAGTAGGATGTAGTTCAGCACAGCCTCAGCTGTAGAGGCTCTAGTCTGGAGTGGAAGAGGTTTGTGGAGCGTTCACACACCGTCTACAGAGAACCCTGATTGGATTGGACAGGCTAAGTTATCTCTGACCCTGAAATATGCGGCAGGGGATTTGGACGTGACCCAACAATGAGCTCATTTCTTTTTGGGAACCAGTCAACGTGCCTCCAATCGGCCTCTTGTTGTTTTTGCAGGCCGTTCCGCCCTCACTAACACCTCACTGTTGTTGCTGATTCATGGCTCCTTCTGAGTTACATAACATGCATTCATGCTGGCGGGCACAGGAGCGCGGGGTGATTGTCTTGTGTTGTATAACTGTTTTGGAATGTAGGATGACTAAACAGACATGGTTTCTGGTCACGTACATTATTTTGGTTAATTATGTTCAGTGTTGCACTTAAACTAAATGGGAACCATTTTATAAAAAAATTATCGATGGAATGTAAGGACATATTTTCAAGTAATGTACGGTAGTTAAGATTTGAGGTACTTCAGATTTGTATTTATATATTTCAACCTAAATATTATACTCTGCTAGACTTCAGAAACAAGTTATTCCTCAATATATGTCTGAAAGCTTTAGGTAGTTTTCTAATAAAAACATTTTATACTGTTCCTGTTCAGAGAAAAAAGCTTGTAACATCGCATTTGTTGTTGTTGAATGTTTGTGATAAGCTAAAGGACAAAGTGTTAAACTCTCCAACTTGTTAGGCATAATTAACTATTTAAAAGCTGGAAAATACACAACTACAAATCAGAAGACAGAGCTCCCACAGGACAGCGACAAAGCTACAGATATAAAATGATCTGAATAGTAGTAAATGATCTACTTAACAAATTATGAAGGAGTTAGCTCAACCTAAAACATAGCAGTAAGGTGCGATAAACAGATTAATTCTCTGAAGTATGGATTATTTTTGTAAAGTAAAACAAGTTATACTTTTTAAACTGCCAATACTACATGTCCATATTTCAGGAAAAACTGTTGCAGTGTTTAGAAACTTTACATTTTCTGTGCTGTCCTACCTTTGCATTTGGAAACTGACTGGTCTACCGCTCCTACCTTTTCAGAGAGCAGTCAGCAGCTCCAGTCACACATGGAGAAGACTCCATCGGACCTGACTCCTGCAGACACACCTGCACAGCAGCAGATCAGTGCAGCGGAGCAGAAGAGCCGTATGGACCTCCAGATGTCTACAGCGCTACATGGTACGCTTGTTTGGAAACTTTTCCTGATGCATTTTTGTGATCAAACTGCTCATTGTTTAGTGTTTGCAGCCAGTGTGCTGCTGTACTGAGCCAACGTATGAAAAGTATGGATGAAGGCTTTCATTATGGTTTGTAAATCGGATGTTCATGCACAAAGGCTGTTTCTTAAATGGGTTAGGGCAATTTGTAAAGCTGTGGTTAGCTTGCTTAAAAAGCATTTCTTCTTTGGAGAAGTGAAAATATCATATTTGATTGAGATGGGTTTCTTTCCGGTAACTTCTATCCAGAAGAGGAACATGACTAAACTAAATGGCTTAATGATTAACCTGATTCTCCTTTGAAACATGCTTAATTTATATTTATATATTTTTGAGCCTATTTTCATTTAGTATCATATATTTTACATTCCTGGATTATAAAAAAGTGACTTCATAATTATTAATTACATCACTTAAATGGTCTTCTTTACTTTCTATGCTGGTGTGTAGATGAACTCATGACATTCCAATGTATTATTTAATTTATAATGATATTCTGAAAATGCAAAGTAACCAAAGTTATCGAACTAAAGTATTTGAGTAAGGAGTATAGTATTTGACTCTGAAATGTAGTAGAGTATAATTTTAATAAGCATGAAATGGAATTACGTAAGTACTGCAAAAAAGTACAGTACTTGAGAAAATGTGATGGTTCGGCATTGTACACCAGGCGACACATCACCATCAGCCTGACGAGCTTCCACCTGTCAAAACACGGGGAACGTGCCGAATGTTGCTACTGACTCAGTGCACATGCCACTGTAGACATATGCCACTGCATGCATGTTGATACTTTAAGACACACACTCTCCCACACACACACACACACTCAGATGTCCCCTGGAGCTGTAAAAGAGGCCCCTTCATCAGGGGCAAGTCTTGGCAGATGTGCTGAGAGTTCCTGGCTCTCGGCTGGTATTTGGGTTTTTTTCAGGCCTGTGTTTAAAACGACTGAGATACTTTCAGGGTTCGGGGCAACTTCCAGCTCCTCGCTGACAGAGTGCTTTGGAAAAAGCGTGAGACGGACACTTAATTGCTACTTCCCTCTCTGCCAAAGCTCTTGATCATGTCAGAGAATCTTTAGTAGACCATTCAGGCGTTATCAAGCCATTTGTACATGAACTGAGCTGGCTTGTTAGTTACTTTGTGCTTCTCTTAACTGCAGGAGGCACATCGTGTTGAAGGAGATTTTATAAGGAGGATTATCATGTCCAACATGCACTAAAACAAGAAGAGAAAATGCAGGGAAAATAAACAAAAGTTCAGACTTGTAACTTAGCATTACATCTATTTTAAACTCCATGCATGCTTTCATTTTCTTTCTATGGTGTGATATTTATTTGCACTATTCTTAGCTCAGTGTGTGTACTGCTGCTGGGACATGAACATGTTCCTTACAGGGAAAAATAAAGTTTCAGTCCGTCTATCTGCCATAGACATGAAGAAGTTCACTTCATCTTTTAGAAGCAGTTAACATGTAACACCTGGCTAAATCAACAGCTGTCCTCATATTAGAATCAGCTGACTCTAAAACGAAGACCGACTCGATCCATAAAGTCCAGATATTATACTTATTTGGCATTTTGTGATCACTTCTGACGTAATCTTGTTTTTCTCTCGTCTTCAGGGCAGCCCTGCAGCCAAAACACCCTGAAATCCATCATGAAGAAGAAAGATGGCCGACCCGACTCCAACGGCACCAAGAAGAACCTGCAGTTTGTCGGCGTGAACGGAGGGTGAGTCATAATATACTCATTCTTACGTACATTATCTTTCACATTTTGGGGGCCTGTTTTTAACATGGTTATATGGTAGTGTTTTCAAGCATTTAACTGAGGCTAAAAGCGGTTGTTATAAATGTTTATGAGGCTGTTGTGTTTATGTTCTTTCCCTTTAAACCTGGGCTTGTTAATGTACAAGCGGAGGTCCAAACATCATGAAATCAAAGTGCAGTCTATAAATGTCTGCTCTTTGGTCGCCCCCTTGTGGCGATGCAGGTATGAGACTACATCAAGTGACGACTCCAGCTCAGAGGACAGCAGCTCCTCAGGTTCGGATGAAGAGGATGAGGAAGAGGAAGAGGAAGAGGATGAGGAGAAAGAGTTTGGAGAGAACGTGGAGGGAAAGAGTGCCAGGGAGGAGTTTCAGCCCGAGGGAGCAGAGGACGTGAAGAAGCAAAAGGAGGAAGAGGAAAGTTCAGAGAAGCAGGAGTTGAGAGAGAGGTGGGTTGATGAACAATTCCTCTCAAATGAACAGTTTTTGATTGTTTCAATGTAAAGAAAGCTTTGTTTTGCTTTGATTTTCAAGAGTTGAAGGAATATATTCTCACAACAAGCTGCGGGACTGGATACTAACTGAGCGTTTAAGTGTGTTTTTATCATAAAACTGTGTTCATTATTTTTGGTTGTTATATCAGACGATGATTTAAAAAAAGAAAGATCCTAAATAAGAATATTTCTGTATTTCTAATATAGGAGTTTAGTGAAGCTAGGAAGTCAACTTCTGATTACTACATCATTGGAACAGAATAAAAACTAACCTGTCCAGAGCTGGTCATGAGTCAGCTCACACACAGTAGATAAAGATACTTAAATGATCATTCATAAGTTCAACCTTACAACTGCTTCACGATTTGATGAAACCAGCTGCAGCTGTACTTATACTGTCATATTCAGTGATGCAAATTAGTCGCTTTTCGGCGCCTCCCGCTTTTTTAACGCTGATTTGGGTGACTTGTGTAATTCGTGGAGAACCGAAGTGTTTTCGTTTGGGGGGGGGGGGGGGGGCCGTCCGTCCGTCCGTCCGTCCGTCTGACGGACAACTTAAAAAAAGGAGAAATCTAGATCGCAAAATAATGAAACAAGCGAGTGTCTGTTTTTCCTGGCCAAGGACAGGTTCCTTGAACACGCATACGTGTCTTCACGTGGTTTATGTCTCGTCTGAAAGGAGTGCTGACGGAGAGCACCGGAACGCCGCTCCAGCTCTTCAAATATTGCAGGAGCCTACCCATAAGGAGCCGTACACATGCCGCAGTGTTTGCGTGGCTGTGTCTTTAGTTGTAAGCACAGTGGCGATCTGTTGTTATTAGCATCTGGTTAGCTAGTTATGCTAACGAATTTAAAGAGTTTTTCTACAGCAGGTGGAAGAGAGCTCTCTCCTGAGAGGCTCAAATAACCTCAGCTCAGTGAGGTTAAGTAAGGCACACCTTGATATGATCATTATAGTTATTAATGAGACATTAGAGACCAAATGAAAAACAGGTATAAAATACTATATGACAGTAACAAAAAAGTTGTTAAAAATAACAAGAATAGAGTTTAAAAGGGGAGTGATTTGTAAAATATCCAAAAAGAAAAAATCTGCTTACAGTTCTGTTTCATATGGGTGTTGAGAGATGTATCCATAGATCTCCTCATGTTGCTCTCAAAGTGCATCAGATTGATGCTTTTAACTTCAATATTTAAAAAAAAATCTTCCCGGGGGAACATGCCCCCGGACCCCCCTAGAGGAGGTTAGGTCCCCCCCACTTAAATCATGTTCACATGGATAGGATACTAAATACATTTGCACACATCTTGTGTCCATATCTTTCTGTTTGGGTGGTCATGCCACAACTGTGCACGTGCGTGCATGCATGCGCGAGTCATGGTAAGATATCTGGATTCAGAGGTTGCTTTTTCTTTGCACAGCATGAAAGAAAGGCCAAATGAATGGGCTGTGATTTTAGTTTTTTTAAGCAGAGGTTGAGTTCAATAATTTGTACGGCCCTCGGAGGATGTTGAAACAATTGAAAGGAAAAAGGTTCCCCACCCCTGCTGTAAATAATAATAAAAACCCTTGATTTATAACTTAACATCTCTGTCTCCTATTGATCTGAGTATATTATAAAGAATAGCCAGTTAATTGAAGCATTATAGCACAGGCCTTTGTCAGATGGTATATTACGCTGTTTTTTCTGCTTCGAATAGTTCTCTCTTTTTTCACCATACCTGTGTTTGCATCACTGCATATTCATGTGGGACTTTTTTTCATTTGCATCAGTTATTATTATTATTAGTTATATAAGGTGTGAATGAAATGGTATTGACGATATTTGAGTGTTTAATTGTGACCTGTTACTCCAAAGGTATGAGCTAAGTGAGAAACTGCTGGCTGCGAGCAACGTTCTCAAAACTCACCACAGTGACCCCAAAGCTGTGAGCAGTAAAGATCTGGTGAGCAGGTTTTCTTTTGCGTATTTCAGTACCCTACAAGAAGCTGAAGAATAACATTTAACGATATTTAAAAAAGGGGCCCCATTATGCTTTTTGGGGTTTTAATACTGATGTTTTAACTTTCTTTTAGCAAGATAACTAGATCAGACGTTTGTTCTTGTCGTTCATCATTGTTATGGGAAGGGTAATTAATACTGTAACATGGCTGAATAGAATGTCAATCTTAAAAAAAGTTTTATATGTAATGCTTCTATAGAGATTTGTTTGAATGTCCACTTTAAAGGTGGGGTAGGTAATTAAGATATTCATTGCTATCGGTATGTTAAGAGCATTCCATGGAATATAACAAAGTGTATCTCGAGCCGGTTTCTCAAAACGTACCTACCCCACCTTTAAATGTCAACACAGGATTCAGATCAGGCCAGTTAGAGTTGTATCCTGTCAAAATGACGGGCGACCTTCATATTTTACCGTCATTGTTAATAAAAATGATTGCATCCTCAGAGAGCCTGTCTGAACACGGTGCAGCACGAGTGGTTCCGTGTGTCCAGCCAGAAGGCTGCGATGTCAGCCATGGTGGAGGACTACCTGGGGGCCTTCGAGGCCATCTCGCCTGCCGTGCTGCGTCACATCGTCAACATGGCCGACGGAAACGGCAACACGGCGCTACACTACAGCGTGTCGCACTCCAACTTCCTGGTGGTGAAAAAGCTGCTGGATGCAGGTGAGAGATTCATCTGTAAACTGGAGATACATCTAGCAAGTTAGCATGGATGCATATTGTAAACATAAACTATGGACAAGGTCAATTCAACTTTGCTTGTGTTGATTCCCTGTTTTGTGCTGAGGAATTAGTTGAAAGGAAACTCTGACCAGTCTTCCTAAAAACCTTTCAAAGCTTTCCTAATCCATCCAACCCTGAGATTATCTTTGTGTTTCTTAAAATGCATCAAGAGTTTAGTTTTTCCTCCCCGACAACATCACCGGAAGCTTTTATGTTCCTGAGCTCTCCACACTCCTCTCCCTTCCTTTTTACCTTCAACATATCATGTGACTGCAGAAAGCCAATGGTAGCAATGATACTGAAAGGCATTTTGCAACACTTCTCCTCTCTCTTTGCCCGTTTCTCACTAATAGTCAACATCGCAGAAGCCTCCCCTCAGCTGAGCTCTCCAAGCATCTGCAGAACAGCACAGCAAGCATGAGGAACCTCTTGAGTTTTGAGGGCTTTCTATACTATATGTATCTAGCCTTGGTTGTTGCCTTTTTTTCCTTTCTATTTTTTATATTTATTTCAATAATTTCAACAGAAAACTTTAAACTCTATAATAACAACAGAATCCCATGCAAACTAATTGAGCTTTGAAAAGGTAGAAACCAAAGAAATATCTAAAATAAATATTATGCCTGGTTTGTCTTTTATGAATGTTATCTTCACTATGGCATTATTGTTTGATCTTAATGCGTGCAGCAATTTGCATACTTTTGAGTTTTAAGGTTTCAAACCTGTGAACAAATCTCACATACTGTTTTAGTCTACATATACGCCGCGTGTAAGTATGGGATATTGGACGCAGCTTTTCCATTTTGAAGTAGTAAGCTGTACCTCGGCAAATGCTAGTAGGCGTCTACATAGCGTCAGTAAATGTCATCTGAAAAGAAGTGACAAAGGGACCCTTCTGTTTTAATCACCACACTTAACTCAAAGACACTGAATATCACCAGCTGATCAAAGGCGTTATCCATTGCTTCTGGAGAATTAATCAGAAATGTACGGAGGCATATAGACAAAGTTATCATACTTGACACCTAAAATTGTTATTTTGGAAGTTTTCTTTCCCCTATCCTGAAAGAAGACATGTTATGTTATGACTGCAAAATACCTTAAAACCTCAGTGCCTTTAGTGCCTTGACTCAAGTCCCTGAATACTTCCTCTGCCACTCAGCCATCTCCCTGAAGGCTCAATAGAGTGTGATGAGGTCCCGGCCACTCGCTGTTTTAAAAGCCTTTTGTGTCCTCTGCCTTTTGTCTCGCTGTGCTCTGTGACAGCCAGTCCACCCCCCAGGTCCCATTGTAGCCTTTGTCCTCCCAGTTCCTTAAACCCCTCCTCCCCTCAGCAGGCAGGGCAGCCCCCCTCATACCCGCCTCACCTCCCATCGGATGGCTCTGATGTCCTGTCTCTTTTTGCAGATGAGTTCTTTTAGGGTTCAGACAATGCATCATGGTCCCGACACACGTCCTCGTGCATTACTGTGTTGTTGAGTGACAGGCAGCGACAAGTCGGTCATACAGGAGACGTAGCATACAAGTGTACAAGGACCACCCGCACTGGAAAAAGCAGTACTCCCCCCAAGCTACTCCAGAGTGATTTTAAACATGTTTGTGTGTGTTTCAGATGTGTGCAACGTGAACCAGCAGAACAATGCAGGGTACACGCCCATCATGCTGGCCGCGCTGGCCGCAGTGGAGTCGCCCAAGGACATGCGTATCGTGGATGAGCTCTTCAGCAAGGGCGATGTAAACGCTCGGGCCAGCCAGGTCAGTAACGGAGAGGTCGGAGGTCAGAAGGCAGCAGCAGGGCACAAACACAGGGTTCAGGTTTCAATGAGTAGGGAAATTAAGGTTGTGAGGGCAAATCAAGCACTCTTTTGTTTATAAACTAAGCCGGTTAAAGCTAACAGGAAGCAGAAAGTGAGAAACCAGCAGCGTATACAGGTGTTTTTAAAAGGAAAAAACAGCCATTTTTGTGAACAATTAGAAAATCCAATAGACAGAAAGTCAGATCATGCAGATCATTCTCAGTTGAAGACTTAAGTATTCTTTTATTTTTGCTTTGATCAGTTATTTTTTTTCCTCTACTTAAGTTTTTATTGAGATTCACAAACATAGAAACCTAATAGATCAACATGTCACACATTATCTCTATATTGTTCCTGAGTAGGGGGATTCAGACTTTATCCTGAAGTTGCAAAATAGTACTTTGATGACACCAAGTGGTGAAGGAAAGTAACTGTTAGGATTTGTGACATTCGTGAATGTTAGACTACTACATGTGTGAGGATGTTTTAATTGCTGATATTGATGGTAAGACACAGTTTGTATTATTAATATAAGATCAGGAAGAAGATTTCCTGCCAGCTTTATTTCAAATCACATACAGTGTGATAAACCTCTTCCTGCCGGATTATTCATTTTAATGACATATGTTCTAGGGCAGCAACCTATTTTTGTGTTTGTTTCACATACTCAACCTAATAAACAATACAGTGACTGTTGCAATGTGAATCTACATAATCTGCGATGAAGCAAATCAACTAAGGCAAAACATTGAATGAATAACCAACAGAAATAATACAATAAATGTCATTTATATTTCATTGGAGTGTAAATATTTAACCTGTCCATTATTTACACTACTGTTCATACTGTATTATTGAGATTTTAAGATCTGTCATATGTATATACTTGTATCATTCCTTTACTGCTTGCTCTTCTGGTTAGATGCATTTCATTGTCCCAGTACTTGTACTCTGTGCAGTGACTATAAGGTTGAGTCTAATCTGACCTTTCCCCTCTTCAGGCTGGGCAGACGGGGCTGATGCTGGCGGTCAGTCACGGCAGGATGGACATGGTTCGGGCCCTGCTGGCTCACGGGGCCGACGTCAACATACAGGACGACGAGGGCTCCACGGCGCTGATGTGCGCCAGCGAGCACGGACACGTGGAGATCGTCAAACTGCTGCTGGCTCAGCCCGGCTGTGACGCCACCCTGAGCGATAGCGTGAGTAACACTACATTTACTCAAATACTGTACCAAAGTAAGGTACTCAAATGTGTACTTGATTATTTTGTTTCTGTTTCTTATCAACTGCTAATTGTTTTACCCCACTACATTCATTTCATAACTTTAGTTAATTTAAAAACGTTGTATGCACTGAAAACACAAAAAGAGTATTTCAAATATGATGCTTTGTTTCTAAATCAAACTACCCATCAGCATTGGAATTCTTTGTTTATTTTCATACATAGTGACATCACTATGTAACAGTTGTGCTAACATAGGCTAGTGCTCCAACACATTGCACGTGATAGGCTTAGCGGTTGACCAATCACAACAGAGCTGGCCAGCTAACCAATCGGAGCAGACTGGACTCTGGTTTCAGACAGAGGGTGAAAAGAGGTGCTGCAGTATGAGAAAAATAAAGAGCTATTTGAACATTAAACGATTACATGTAAACATGTCGCAGTAGAGACACTACATACAAATATGAAACTTGAAAATGAGCATAATATGGCTCCTTAAGTTAAAGGTAATCTCCACATAAACAGAAATATTTTAGAAATCATGCATAGAATGTGCTGGTAACTGCATGCATACCCTTTGTATGTATTGGAAGGACTTTAGTTCTGAATAATGCGACTTCGTTTGTTTTTTCACTCATATTTCGTACTTTGTTGTTTACTCTTCAGGATGAGAGTAATGCCCTGTCAATCGCTCTGGAAGCAGGACACAAGGACATTGCAGTACTGCTGTATGCACATGTCAACTTCTCCAAAGCCCAGTCCCCTGTAAGTCCTCATCACACACTCACTCTTTTTAAGATGCAATGAGTAGGGTTCTTTACTGAAAATATCATTTGTTTTCACTGTTAATCACAGAAAATGACCCACTGCAAGTGCACGGTGGTGTCTCTGCATTTTCTTCTTTTGCTATGTTCTGGATGTTTCTGGGGCTTAGCCTATAGCAAAGCATCCAACAGAAAGCTACATAAACGGCAGAAAAAAAGTTCTACTTATTTTGGCCTTAACAACCTCTGTTCTTGTAATTTAGTGTGTGTTTACATGTCAGCTGTGTCACCTTTTGCACCTGTTGTGTTCCAGGGGACCCCTAGACTTGGCAGAAAGACCTCACCCAGTCCCACTCGGAGGAGCATGTTCGATTAAGTGCCCCGCCTCTCAGAACAAACCCTGCGCTGCTATTGGTTCACGCTGCCTTACCCACAGCTGACGAGGGACACAATCCCAAGCACCAACCAATTAGATGTCTGGAAATATTTGTTATTTATGTGCACACTGACTAGCCCAAAGTGCCCTTTGAATATGAATGTAACCAGCTGGTGCCTCAAGTCCCATCCGGATCCGCCTGTAATAATCAGCTAACCAACATGGACACAGATTCAACCACTAATTGCCATTTTGTATGTACTTTATATTTTTTGCAATTTGACAACTTTCTCTTTATTTTTAAAGCTCTATGTTGATCATTCAAGAGCACCAAACATTTGTCATTTATTTTTTTTTGCATTAGAGTACACCGAAAAATCCAACCACATGTTAGAGGAAATATTTCCTGTATATATTGCTCACCTCGACATCCCGGCCTCAGACATGTGCGCTCGGCTCTCTGCAGTGTGTGTACAACTCGTGCGGATCAATGCATCGATGAATAGACGCGTCCTAGACTGGAGAAATTGTACTTTTATACAAATCCTTTGTATCTATTTAAAAAGAAGAATCACAGTATTTTGAATATTTCCTATTACTGCTTAACGACCCATGAAGTTATATATTTATCAAAGTATAGTTTTTAATGCAGATATATGTATTTCATTGTACATACAGTGGTTATTAGAGTTTAGTTATTACTCCTTTTTTGTTCACTTTCTTTCCGTCTGTCATGTAATATAAGCTGTCTGTCCTCTAGTATTCATCAAGGTACTGACTTTCATCCTTCAATGAGAAAGTGCCTGAGACTACGCAATATAACAATAAACATCAATTAAAGAATATAAATCTGTATTTTCATTGATTACGCACACATCTTACATCTTATTTAATTTAAGAAAAATTAAGCTGCAGGGGGGGGATCATGTTTCCTTTGCCACAGCCTTTAAAAAAAAAAAAACATTACAGATCACAAACGTCTAACGAATATAAAACATAACATTTTACAATTGTAAAAAGACAATGCCCAAAATACAAATGTAAACTATTAGAAGAACATAATCATTCCAAATAACATATCAAAGCTGAATGACCTGAAACAACAACAATTGATTTGCACATTCAGAAGACAAAAATAACATCTACAACTTTGTATAACATTCATACAGTACATAGGCCTACTACATTTTTATAAAATCCTGAGAGAAAATGTAAAGTTTACACTGTTTAAAAAAAAAAAAAACTTCACAAAGTTTGAAAGTCACTTCAGTCACTTCTCTTCGGTGATACCAATCTTCTCCCAGCTCAGCGTGTTCCCTCCCACATGTTACAGCGGGGCGGTTGGATAGAGGCTCCATCCTCCTGGCACCAGTGGCTCCAGTGCACATCTTTAACCACCCGAGTCTGGGACATACTCAAACATAGTAGCTAAAGTTGGACTGTTCTTGACCAGATTGAGCAGTTGGCACTTTTGATCCGGCAGCCATGAGCAGCAAGCAGGTGCAGCAATGCCCGGGATCTATGTCTCCATCCAAGCGCCAGAAACCCCCGAGGATGCCCAAGTGTTCCCGCTGCAGAAACCACGGCTATGTGTCTCCTCTGAAGGGACACAAACGGTTCTGCAACTGGAGGGACTGCCAGTGTCCAAAATGCAAGCTTATAGCAGAGAGGCAGAGAGTAATGGCGGCCCAGGTAATTTTAAAACGTTCTTCATGTTAAGCCTAACCGGCTAATGTTAGCTTGATTCGAAAAGGATATATTTTAAACCTAGAGGTTTGGCGTGAAAGCAAATCGTTTCTGGGTTGTGATGTTACGTTAACTGCTAAGTAACATATTTTAAAATGATGTTTGTATACTTTTTAACTAATGTGTCTAAGTTTACTTAAGTTGTTTTCCCTCATTTACATTTTACATAGCACACCTAAAATGTCCACCTTGCATGTGTGTATTTTCACACGTGTTGCATAAAGAAGACCGTTCTAGATAAATAATATGAATACAGTTTTTAGAGCAGATACATTTGCCATAATATGTGGTGGAATAGCCTACTTTGTAACTTTCTAGCTTGAACTAACAATTTAGTTATATTTTGAGATTAAGTAACACTTATTATACATTTTAAAACTAGGGAATATGGCAAATTTGAGGAACTTGAGTATTTGCATTTAGTATTTCCATTGCCTGCAACTTTTATATTTCTACTCTCCTGCAATTCAGAGGCCCAAATTGTACTTTTTACTCTATTCAATTTATCTGACAGTTTGAAATACTCGATTTAAATACAGATTGGCAATACACATTTACCAGCTGAACACATTCAATCATAAATAATTCAATCTAATAATATAACAAAACATTTTCAAATGAGTTGTGCAGAGACGTAAATATACTTTTCCTGATTTAGGTCAATTCAATTTCAGAAAGTCAAATCAATGTGTAATCATTTACTAATTACTTAACTATTTGTGTACATGTTACCTTTTACTTTATCAAGCTGTAGAGTCTACAGTGTGTAGACTGTACTACAAAGTTAGTAGATAAGCATAATTAGTTTGGTTTTCATTTTCTCCTCCCCCCCCCTCAAGGTCGCCCTGAGACGGCAGCAGGCTCAGGAAGAGGAGCTTGGGATTTGTGGTCCGGTATCTCTGAGCGGCCCCGATGTGATGGTGAAGAATGAGGCTGGGGCAGACTGCTTGTTCTCCCTGGAGGGGCGAGCCCTGACACCCACCAGCACCTCCGCTTCTTCTCTTGCCGTCACAGGTGAGGTATCCACAACCGACATCTCTCCCGTATCTCGCATGTCACACTTTTAATGTAGTAATGCTGATTATACTGCTGTACAGGCACTTTGTTAGAAAAAGTGGTGAGGAAACTTTTTTCAGATAAAAAAAACAATACTGCATTACGCACACCTCGCAAACATACAATACTTTTTTGGACAACTAGGGCAGTAACTAAGCTAGGATTAACAGGAGCAACAATTGCCTTACTGTTCTCTATTAAATTATTAAACGTGTCCATATTGCTCCACTTGCAGAAATACACCCAAAAAGTGTGAACAGTCCTCAGGGTTGAACATGTTCTCTTGTGCAAAATAAGTTTACAATTCTTTGTGCACACTATTTTCAGAATATTATTAACAAATTATCTTCTCTTTCAATATTTTTTATTTTATTTTCAGAAGTTACAAGGGGAGACGATAAAACATTAAGGACAACACAACAAAACGTGATAAAACCCACAAAACACTAAAACAAACAGCAGCAGTACTAACCTAGTACTCTCTCATGTGTGAGTACTTACTTAATATGTTATATTTACGCCCACAGTTATAACACTTGACCATTCTTCCTTCATGTACGGTGCAATTGGGGACCAGTCCCTAACGAACTCATCCAGAGTTCCTCGCAGCACGTGACATCCATTTTGGAAACCAAAACAAAAGATTAGGCAGATTAACAAATTACCTTAATGCAAAGAGGTGGGGACAAAATTGGCTATTTCTGAAAGTGGTGGAGACATGTCCCCAGTATAAATTCATTTTGTCCAAACAAAAGCTCTGGGAATTATTGAAAAATATTTGCTGGAATTCACATTACAAATGTAGCATATAAAACACAGCTGCAGTTATAAAGCGCTGTTTTGCAGTTGAGTTAATAGATAAATAAATGAATGATTTATGCGTGCAATCTCACAAAATGTAGTTTACTGAATAAAACATTTTGCCAATCACTGATATCACATTTAGATTTACAATTTCTTAAGTCAAACTTGATCTCAACCCTTTATCATTTCAAATATGAATGTTTTTCCGATAATTGATAAAAGACAGTTGGCTTAACCTGCTCTGAAAATTAAGCAGATATCATCAGGCCGTTACCAAAACTGCCGAAAACGCGTCCAAATTGCAGAATAACTGGTCCGACTAAAGTCAGTCCGCCTTAATAGAACATACAAATGTCTTCTGTAAAATCTTTAGAAGTGTTGAAAGATAACATTCATAATTCACAAGATTGTTTTTATCAGTTGGCTTTCTAAAGATGGGGATATCATATTATGTTATTTTAAAAGCTTCCTGTGAAGAAATTGACATATTGACAAGTACAACCTTATTCCGAAGATTTTAGTTTAACAGGCAGCAAAGCCACTATAATATTGTGTTTGTGGTATATTTGTACATATTAATACCTTTGTAAAGATGACTTTAGTTTAGTCAACTTGAATTCAATATTTTAAACAAAAAAAGGATAAATCCACAGCAGAAGAACACTGTTATGGACATCATTAATCAGAGACATTATTATGGGAGAATATGAAAGGGCAGTTTGTTTCTATTTCCTAGCAGTGGTGTGGAGCCAGACACAGATATGATGTTCCCGCACTGATAGAGGAGTTGGATTATGACGGTGGTCAAGGCTGCTCATTTTTGACTTCTTTGCTTTGTGTTTCTGTGAGAATGAACTTTGGGCCTTGGCAACAGAGAGGAAGGATTGAGGTGAGGAAGGGAGTAGAGCACTCCGTGATTCACTGGTGAAATTAATCACAACGGGGACAACGCATGTCATTATCTTCGGCTTCAGTGTTGCACAGTGTCTTCATTCTGTAAAGTGAAAGATCAGGGTCATCCCGAGAACAATGTGGCCTTGTTGATAAGGAAAGAACAACAGATAAAAAAGTAATGAAGGTGATGATGATGATGGTCATCTTCGCCTGATCGGCCAGCACGTATTTCTACATTGTGATGGTGTGTTGTGTTAGGTCTGCTTCTATGACGTAGAGCACATGTGTCAAACTCAAGGCCCGGGGGCCAAATCAGGCCCTTGGTGGATTTAATGTCGGCCCGCAGGATAATTTGTAATTACTATTAGATCTGGCCCGCCGGTATATTGCACGCACACCTTCACTCAATCCTGAGGGTCTCCTCCGCTCAGAGCCTGAGCCCAAACATTGATGAACTAGCACCCAAGATGAGATGCCAAGTATCTGGCTTGAACTAGCATCACAGAGCAGCAAACTGAGTTTACATGGATGTTTCCTTCTGCACTTTTTCTTGAGACAACAGGGCATGTTGAAGCTGTTGTTCGCCTGTGGAAAAATGTAATCATAAGAAATGACTCCGGAAAAGCTGCAGATAGAGCCATAAGAAATGAATGCAACTGATTATTTAATGTTTAATGTTGTTTTTATAGGCAATAATCTAAGCTTTGTTAGTTCCAGGTTTAATATGTGCAACAAGTTCATTTCAATACGTTTTGCAACAAACATTGAACCAGTCCGGCCCTCGACTAGTACCCATTTTTTTTATTTTGGCCCACTGTGTATTTGAGTTTGACACCCCTGACGTAGATAATACCTGCCACCTGCAGATGGTGCTCTTGATTATAATTTGAGGTAGGAGTGCACCGACCAGAAAGAGCCTGAGCATTTGGCTAGCAAGCTCCTCTTCTGTGGAGTCAGCTTCCAGTCTGTGTTCAGGTGGCAGACACCCTATCCATTCATAAGAGTAGGCTTAAGACTTTCCTTTTTGATAAAGCTCATAGTTAGGAGTGGCTAAGGCTTACCTTGAATCAGCCGAAAGATAGATAGATAGATAGATACTTTATTCATTCCAAGTTGGGAAATTGTTTTGTCACAGCAGCATTTTGACAGTCAATCTACAAGAATTACAAATAAAATAAACGTAAAACATGTTCTAGTTATGCTGCTACTAAGACTGTCAGGGGACACCTTACTTCTATTTTCTCTTTCTCTGTACCTGTATACTCTCATGTCCCAACTATGAATGCTACTAGCCCAGCTTCCCCACAGTGTTGTGTGTCTGTCAACTGGCAGGTTGTCAGTATTAAAGGCTTTGCCTGGATCAGGAGTCGTGGCTGTGCCCAAGGTTTCTTCCATTTCTTCCCACATTAACCATGGAGTTTCTTTGGGAGGTTTTCCTTGTCTGATGTGAGGGTGTAAGGACAGCTTCTGCATAAAGCCCCACAAGACAAATGTAACATTTGTGATACTGGGCTATACCATAAATACACTTTGATTGATTGAAAGATAGTCTGTTTCATTGAAGATTCAACGGTCGGCATAGGCTCAGAATAAATGTAATTTAGCTTGAGCTCTGCTTAGAAATCATGAAAGGTTTTACAATTATATAACATTAAAGAAGTTACAATTGGTATAATGCATACGTGCAATAAGGATCTAAAATCCATCACAGACATCTTATTTTATCCTCTGACATTATAGTTTGTGTCTTCCCCCAATTATTATATTAATACAATACATTCTATTAGTAAAGCACCGTTGCTCTTTTTACTGCACTTAGTATTATTATGTTTATTGTCTCTTTGTAACAAGAATTTCCTTATTTTGCTTCACAGAAGTAAAATAAAAACAGAATACAGTAGACTGAAATTAAAGTATTTAAAAAAGAACATACAAATAAAGACTACAATAAGATATTACAAGGTAAAAAAAATACATTTCACAATTCATCTCACAACAGGGATCACAGTGCACTTTAAAGACAATATAAAATAACTATAGACTCCCATATTGAATTAAGCACAAGATAATTAAATTGAATTGAATACCAGATTTAAACAAGAAGGGAGTTATTTGGTGCATTTTAAAGGTTTTTTAAGAGATGTGTACGTGTTTCCCAGGGGGTCACTCGGGTCTGTCCCCCAGCCTCTCAGCCGGGGCCCGGGCTCACACCGAGGAGCCCTCAGACCTGCTGATGGAAACTTCATATTACAACTTCTACCAGCCTTCACGATACTCCGCCTACTACGGAAACCTCTACAACTACCAGCAATACCAGGTGAGTAAGAAAGAACCACCTTGACAAAGTATTGTATTGACTAATCATGTCGGCAGTAAAGAAGTCCCGGTATAGAAAATAACAGATTTACAGAACACAGAAAGAAAGAAAATGTAAAGAAGAAGGGATGAAGCTCCACTCTGATATGTCAGTGATATAACTGAGACATGCTCAGGCAACCTTGTGGACATTTGAAGTTTATTTTCTGTGCTTCTAGTAGTAATTCATATAAACTTTTTTATTTCTTTGTTTTCCTTAGAGGTGGATGAGAGTGTCTGCTCTAATGTCAGCACTTGCGATATAACGCAGGACACATGTGGGGGGGGGGGGGGGACCAAACATCCCACCATCACACACACACTTGGACCCTCATTCATCCATATATTCACGCTGATTTATGCCTAAATGTATCTCTATTGTGTCAAATGAGATGAGCTTGTGCATGGAGCAAATTAGATCTATAACTCTCCAGTGATCTCAGATGAGGTGGTTTGTTTTTATGAACAACATTAGCCCCCCCTCTCCGTTCCCCCAATAGCAACATCTAGTTTTGGGGTCAGTGCCTCCGCCAACCCGCCGGCGCACGGCAGAGCCTGAATTGCAAAGGTTAATGGTATTGTCTGTCGGCAGAGGACCAAACCGCTATGCCTCAGCGCTCCGAGGTGAAAGTGAGCGCATTAATGCTAATCAGTTAGCACTCTTTAGCATAATTTAGCCATCCTCCTTTTTGATTTATGATATTTTTAGCGAAGTTGTCAGGTTGAGTGGGCAACGTGCTACGGTTATTCAAATTCAGGGACTACCTTTTTTATGTGTTTGCATGAAGAGTTGATTATTTGGAGAGATGAGTATATTGTGCCACACACACACACACAGTTTAACAGTTTGTAACTAGGATCTGATGAAATATTCCTCAAGAAATAGACAACTTTTACTAGTTTAATTGAGAAATTGTCAATCTTCTGTTAAAGCCAAATATTCTCTCGTGTTTTCTCCGTTTCCTTAACCTGTCCTAACCTCTACAATGTATTGGAAATATACTCAGATATTTGCATCCCCAGCTAAAGTGATTATTCTTGAGTTGCTCATTTTAGATGTTGTCTCCATATTGAAGTTAAAGCACTCACCACTGTTGTCTTTCTGCACCATCCAGAGAGCTGCCAAGTTCTTTCTCATTGACTTTCTGTCCATTTGGGTTTCTTTACTAGAGGTGTCGCTCTTTTCTTTGTAATAACATCTAGTGAACATTTACTCAATAATAGTACATTTTATTTATAGAGTGCTTCTGACGGTACTCAAAGACACTTAACATGTTCAAATTCATAAAAACAACAAACAAAAATAAAACACAACAATATTTACAGATTAAAAGCAGATCTGAAAAGGTGGGTTTGGAATTGTGACTCCACATGTTTTTTAGAACTATATATATTTCAAACTATCTGTATTATTCAAATGTCAATTTTCACTTTTGAGTTGAGCTTAATGCTAGTTTGATTTGAGTGCTTGCCTGAAACCCAGTTATTCTGTTTATGACAGTGCCATAGTGGACGTTTATTAATCTATATATACAGCATATGTTACGGCTGGACATTCAAATCCATAATTTGCTACTTAGTTTGCAGTTTTCTTGATTTAAACACCACAAAATAAACAGTTAACACGCATAAAACTATTTAAAAAGTTGAAATTAAAAACAAATAATACAGTTACTTCCTTCGTTATCTTAATATAGTGTTCTTAGTCAATCAAATTGTTATACTAATTACTTAACATTTGGCAGTAGATTTAGGTAAATGTTTTTATTTTTTCTCTGGCAACCTTTTTGAAATAGTGTTATTCTCAGCGGCAAAACCTGCTATAAAAATGTTCATTTCCTTTAAATCATCACGCTTATCTTATCAATAGCGATTATCACAGTCCAGTGAACTATGAGCTTTTCCCACCACTAAATGAAAACCCACAAGGAAACGCTGTGGTCTTTATCAGCGCTTCATCTACCTCCTCCTCTCCTCTCCTGTGCACTCAGTGGTGCTTGGCTGTCATGCAGGTGGATGATGATAATATAAGGGTGGTGCAGAGCTTCCAGACAGGAGATGGTGCCAGATAAGGAGACAGGCCCTCTCAGGGAGGTATGGCAGCCCTCCCACGAGTCAGAACGTTAGCCAGTGAGTTTAGAGAGAGGACTCTGGTTGTGCGGCAACATTCTCCTCCCCTATGGCATCAGTGCGAAAAAAAAGTCTACCTTTTAGTGTCAAGAAATGCATTCAGAAAATCTCATTTTAGTTGTCATGAACAGACATTTTTCTAGAAAAATATAGTATGAGGGCAATACTGTGGCGCTGATCTTGTATGTATATGAATTGTCGGGAGAACATGAGGCCCGTATACAAGATGGCACCGTGGACGTAAATAACAATGTGACGTCGGAGCTCCGTAAAAACAAAGCCGTCTATGATAATTTGAGTAATTATACGTGATGAACAGAAATATTGTTTTCTGGCATTTAAACATTTTACGCGGAAAATCAGCATTTTGATATGAGGGCGCACGCCGAAAGTAAGCCGGATGAAGTCATCAAGGATCCTGACATTTCTGTATCTGAGTATTCATTTTATTATAAAAACATAGGAATACAATCCTAAATATGCTGTTAGATACGCTGTCTCTGCCTTTACAACCACTTCTGTTGATACTAGCTGTGTAACACTGCGCACAATTTATGGTTGAACTTGGATATGGGGTCACTGTTCAGTGTGATTTTGGTACATTGGGCGGAAACACAAGATTGAATTTTATTTTTAACAGTGGCTCACAGGTCATTCATGCTGTAAAAATGAAGGCAGTCAACCATTATTATAAGGTCGAGAAGTAATCTAAAATGAAATAAAAGGCAATATGTCAATAACACTACTCGCACAAACCGACATATTGTGGAGCTCAAGTACTGAAAGGTTGGTATGTTATATTGTGTATTCTCTGAGTCTCACTGAGTATTGTAGGTTTGGCCTTAAGCTGCTTGAACACAGAAGGGATAACGGTAGTAATGGACCCACTAAAGAGGTATTATCTCAGTTAATGTTACCTTACTTGTTCAATGTTGTTCAAATGTATTGGAACGAAGACCCACCCAAATAGTGGAGTGTATGTGAGGGTCCTTTAGCTTCTCATTTGCATTCCCTATAACCTTTGAGTTAGATGTGACAGTTGACACAAATACATCCCGGATTGAAACATGACAATAAAATATGTGCACACCTAAATCTTGTGGTGAGTCAGTTTAGTTTAATTTGTATTGTTACCTCCCCGCAATGATTTCAAAGTGGAAATCATTTTTACTTTGTACGCAGCGCTCACCTACAATTTAAGGTAACACAATGGCAGCGTCAGCGCAGAGCCGTATTACCACTTGTCACATGAATGCAGCACTAGTGTAATGAGAGGTGATTGGTTTACTCAACTTGTACAACAAAATAAGGGTTGCCAAAAATACAAGACACAGCCACAAAGGAAATCATTTAAAACAAATGGCGCATTTCCACTGCAGGGCCTCGCACGGCTTAGTATGGTATAGTTAGGCCTTGGTAGGCCAGGCTCACTTTATGCTGCGTTTCCATTACAGTTTAGTAGCTGGGGCTGTAACTATAGTAACGCAGTGTAGGCGGAGCCGTGACGTCATCTTCAATGCGAAACACAAAACCAACATCAGCCGTTAGCTGTTAGCCCTCAGAGCTCACAGCTCCTCATATCTGTTCAGAAACTAGACAAAAGTTAAACAAGTACAAACCACAGACTGTCTGTGTCATGACGAACACAGTCGCTGGTTTATTTATGTCTGTATAGGCCGTTGTTATGAGTGTGGACGGTCGGAGCATATACAACGTTAGCTTAGGCAATCTCCATTTACACGCATTTTAAAAGGTTTTCCGCCTGCCGTCTGTCTGCAGACTTGTCAAAGCATTCATTCATGGTTTTTACTAACCGGTATCAGTATGTTGTTACTTCGGCATCATTTTGAAACGTGTATTACAATTAAATCACGGTCAAATATGTTCATTTTGTTGTAGTTGCAGCGATTCTCTCTCTAGTTTAGCATACTCAGCCCGGTTGTTGGCCCGGAAAGAACCTTGATTTTGGAGAGCCAGAAAACTGTGAAAAAGTACCCGTTTGCCGGAACTACCCCTAGTGAAAACGCAACCAAAAACGGGCCGGCCACGGCACGCTTAAACCGCGCTCCGCGCTGTAGTGGTAATGCGCCAGAAGTGTCCTCCTTGCCTCTGGAAAAGTACACCTATAGGGAATAGGAATGTGATGTGTGATTGAGCTGCACCTGCTGTATGAAAAGTGCTGTATAAATAAAGCTTTTATTATGTCATCAACGGCAAGTCGTCCATATTTGGAGGATACTAGAGACTTCAACCTATTAACTTAACCTGTACCGCGGAGAAGCATAACTTTCCACTTTAAGCCTTTTAATCACGGTCAGTAGGTTATGTTATGCGTCAAGTTATTTTTTATATTTTTAACTCTCCTCTGTTTCTGCCTAGAGCTTCTCTTTGACGGACATTTATATTTTGCGCATACTTTATTAATTTCAGATGCAAAATAGCTGATTTATAGACTCTATCCTCCGTAAATGTCCGCCATGCCCCAGAATGCACCGCGGTTCCCATTCCCTAAAGTAATTTTCCGGTGTGAAAAACAACTAACTGGAGACGACAACAATTTGTCTTTCTATCCATAAGGGTCGAAAGCGAAATTGGCTGACAAAGTATGGGAAAGGCAGGCTATTTGTTTTTTTATGAACAAATTACAATCCAGCTATTATTACTGCTTTTGCTTTCGGACACCTCTTGTCAATGGAAAGAAGGTGCCCTCACAGCAAGCTGTTATGACTCTATAAACACTTCATCTCACACAGTGACCATTGTAATATAAACAAATATTGTATGATGTGAACCTGGTGTCAAAGCGAAAGTACAACTGTCATGTGACTAGACCTTAGATTGACTGGCTATATCTGTGCTTTTTCTTGTTAATAAATCTTCAAACCACTTTAAATAGTATTCACTCCATTGAGAAATTACAAACTATTTATAAGGCGTTAAATTAACAGCTTTAGATGTAAACCTATTCCATTTGCTTGAAAAAACAAACTTGGCTTTTTCTGTAGGACCTTTCACTAGGTTTTGTTTGGTGCTCTATGTGTCGTGCAAACCGTAAGCTCAGTGCGCTTTCAACACTCCAGTCCAATCTCTGTTGTATTTTTCACGGCCTAATACAAGAGCTGAGTGTAGCTTAAATAACAGTTTATAAAGCTGTCGGAGAATTGATGGTGTGGACAATACGGGTGACATATTACAGGCTGACAGAAATCAAATTCCATAAAAGTGAAATTGAAAACCCTGCGTGAGGCGGCCTTGCTGCTGAGTAGACAGCTCGTTTTAAAGTTTTCAGAGGGCTGGAGAAAGCCATTTTTAGAGCCATCCACAGACGTGTGAATTCAAACACCGCTAATTCTCTGTCATTTATTTGTTTGTAGTATGTATTTTAACTCTATATTTCCTTTTGGCAGATAAGGTTGTTAAAGTGTTGCCTGTGAATATCTCATGGCTGATTTGGAAGACCGTAGAGTCAAACAGGAAGGGGGTCATAGGACAATGTGTTTTTGTTTTGTGTCAAAAAATGCACAAGTATACCCACTGGTGTTTGGGAAATTTGGGATTAGCATGCTTGCAGCTAATGATATATACCCAAGGTTATGGTCCCTTTACAGAGATTTACATTGGTTTGGATATAATAGTATATAGGAAAAAATATACTATAATTTAATTTAAAACCCCTTTTTTTGTTGCTAAGGTTAAGTCCTGATCGAGGCTGAAGGACCATAAATAGTTAGACTCACTCATCTTGGGTCCTGTGTGTGAATGAAATTACGAAATGGTTTACAATAACCATACCATTTAAATGTTATTTGAAAATCCCATACAAACATAAACAACTGCCTGACTACACTTGATGCAGGGTTGTCAGAAAAACAAACACACTCGAAACAATTTAATGAGAAAGAAAAAAATAGTTGTTAGTATATTGCTGTTTCAGTCTGTCAATACCCAACATCTCTTTCGTGGATTTTGAAAAATCTCTAGAAAAATCCGAAAAGAACTGCATGTTGAGATGCATGTTGAGGTTTTGTGTTTCCTTGTATGAAACAGATTCCTCATGGTGAGGGCCGCCTGTCCAGCCACAACATGTCCTCTCAGTACCGCATGCACTCCTACTACCCAGCAGCCACCTACCTGACTCAGGGCCTGGGGTCTTCCAGCTGTGTGCCCCCCATCTTCAGCGTGGATGACAACAACAACTGCTCTGAGACTATGGCAGCTTGTGAGTCACACACACACACACACACACACACACACACACACACACACACACAC
>CALSBZ010046654.1:588853-598941 GCA_943591055.1 Gobionotothen gibberifrons | reverse complement strand
CACACACACACACACACACACACACACACACACACACACACACACACTTATCAGGCCCCATAAAGTTTTACCCAGACTTTACCAACAGTGTGAGTAAGAACATTCAAGGGAGGATTGCACTCGAGTCAAGAGTGCCATGAAGTGTATACGATAAAATTAGTCAAAAGTGAAGCTTTTTTTTCGTTTATTATACTTACTCTTTGATTTTACTTCAAATACAGAGCTATGTTTGTACAGTAGGTCTGACTCGTGTCCAATCTTTGTGTTACCAACGGCCTTACTCACCTCACTGTTGTTAAAAGGATGACAGAAGAGTTCATTAAAAGTGTGTGCTCAGATATTCAGCCATAAGCGTTTATTATCCACAGCCGATCATGGAAATTGAACACGTCTTTTTGCTACAATTTGCAGAAAGAACTTATCAATTTTAAAACCACCAAACTGTCAGTGACACGACTGTGCAGCTCTGTTTCTTTTCCTCATGGTTTTGAGATGGAGTAGATCTGATCTTTGATTTCTGACAACGCATCATTACATTCCTGGCACTCTGTCACATATCTCAGATGTAAATCTTAGCAGAGCATTGCTGGATGTTCTGCCTTTCTGCTAGTAGCTGTGAATGTGGGTACATCAGATTTAGCTGATTGCTTAATATGTTTGGTAAAGTATTTGCGAAGAATGCATGTAAGTGTAACTACATAACAAAATCCAGAGCAGTGCAGCAGAGAGGGGTAAAGGGGCTGATTGGCATGTCTGGACATTACTGGGATTTCTTTTTTTTTAATGCACCAGATAAATACGTTTTAAACTGCAATTTTGTAAGACACTTTCTTTCCAACTTTGGTGGGTTTAAGTTTAAGCATTTAGAGCATTTAGAGGTTCCAAAAGTGTTTTTGAAGCACAGAAAGATCGCAAATAGTGGCATTGAGTTTCACAAATGAATTGCTGGTACAGTCTTTACCCATAGAGGGGTCTTGCACACGTATGTACAGTATGGAATGCAACATTTGCTGTGTGGCTGTGATTAGTTAAATAACTCAAAAATGATCTAAGGAAAAAGGAAAAGTCACATTCATCATCAGAACAATTGTCTCAGGTAGTAGTCACAGGTGTTTATCAGCTCCCTATCCGATCGACTGTGATGGAATATGGCACCCGTGAGAAGATCTTTTTCACCCCTTTAAAGCCAGGCTTTATTAGTCTGTTCACGGTTTCAGAAAATACCAACGCTGGTTTGGAAGAGGGTTGGAATAAATGACAGATTATTAAAGAAAATAACAGTTTTTACAGTATATCAACTCTGCTTCTCGTTCAGACAAGTGTATACATGCATCAAACATGGCACACCAGAAAATACAACCACTGATAGCTATATATTTAGAGATTGTCTTGTTTTTTAGTGGTTCTCAGATACCTGGTATCTATAACTGCTGTACCCTTTTTTACCTGAAGATTATATAAATAAAAATGCTGTAGTTAAATATATTAGTTCCAGGCGGGACATTGTGATGGAGTTTCCCTCTCCCCCATTTCAACACTGTCCCTTAAATAACAGCACTGGTTTCACAAGGGACTCGTTCCAGTCATATCCATTTTTTTTGTAATTCCAATACTGTTTAGTGTCTCTGCAGAGATATTAAATGAAATATTTTTTAAATATGCGGTTAATAGTCATAGCTTCGTGCTGTCAACCTGTTTTTTATTTTTGTTAAAGCATAGAATTTTGGTTTTCTCCTTTTGGTAGTAATTGGGATTAAAGAGGTTTAGTTAAACAAATGTAATACCTCTAAATATATGTCTAAAAACTTTTTTTTTAAATATCTCCAAGAACAACTCAACCTTTATAAAGGACATAAGGGGAACGCGTCATCAGCACAACATCAACATCCTTCCGTGAGTGCAACAGGCTGCTGACACCACCAGCATCTCAGGCCTTAAGACTCCCCCATCTCTCTGAACCTGTATTTGTGTTTGACTTTCACCTGTTCCTGTGAGGGTCCCACGTCAGCCTCCTGCCGTGAACCGCCATGCTCCATTACAAGATAAGCACTCTCAGTGGGTGGTCCATCTCAATCAGTCTTTTTTTCTAGCTTGTGACTCATTAGAAGAAAGCTATATCTAACTAAAGTCTTTTTTTCTGTATTTTTTCATCATTTTATTTTGTTCCCTTAGACAGGTTTTAACATACTGTAAATATATCTATTTTATTATTTGTATTCTTAAATGTTTGAGGCAGAAAAACCAAAAGATAGACAGAGGCAATAAACAAACCTTACCAACAAGCAGTGCAAATTAGAATAAAAATACAAATCCCCTAATAATTTATAGTATTGAACAAAACCAGGTCATTTCAACGACACTGGTCAGCAGTTAATTTTTTTTTACAAGCATTAAAAAAAAAAAAAAAGTATTGTTGTTACCATCTTTGCTACAGTGTTAAGTAATGAGAATTGTTTTTACCAGTTATATCAGTTATATACGATGTAGATGAGGTTGAAAATATATCGCCAACATTGAGACACTGATGGTAAAAATGTGTGATGGATACATTTTGAATAAGGTGACCTTTATATAACTTAAAACGTTATTAAACTTTGCCCAGGGTTTACAGACTTGTATGGATTCAGGCTAATGCCGACTGCCACATCTTCATTGGCATTAAATGGAATATCCATTGATACAGCAAAAGTTAAGAGCCAAAATTAGATTAATATTAATTTAGGGTCATGCATAAAATATTAAAGATTAAAATTAAAATTACACAATTACAATGTACAAAATGCATATCCGGCACCAGTAACAGTATTTTTTTTTTAAATAAGTGAAGCATATACTATAAAGTAGTGTGATAGTAGCCAGGTGATAGTATTAAAAGTGGAAGCATATGCACAGTTTTTGACAGATTTATTAAAGAAGTTGAAATGTGTAACTAAGGGACAGCAGCCAGTAATAATGATAATAGTTATAAGGCGAAGAGATATTGTCCTTGAAGTTGTTCCAAGGCTTGTTCAAATCTTAGCTGGGTTTAAATCACTCAGCGGGTTGTGTGCATGCTGTCCCTGTGAGCCTCTCATAATGAACTTCTTATCTGTCCTAAAGTGGCTACCATCGGGTTCTGTGGGACGTTTCTTTCATCTGCTTTTATCTAGAGCGACATGGAGGGTTTTTCCGCTCATTTTTACACACAAGCATCAAACACTCTCTGGTGCTAGCTCCTCAAATATGAATGTGTGTTGAAGGATAAATGACATCCCGTTGGGTTTCATTATTATTCAAATAATAACCTGTCTATGATTTAGGCTACAATGTGTGAAGGAAATATTGAAAATGTCTGTCAAAAGTTGAAGGAACCCACGATCATGTCTTAAAAGTACTTGTTTTGTCAGACTCACATTCCAATATCCCGTAAAAATACTCAGTTTCTTATCAAAGCAACTTGATAAACATGAAAAGAAAATGCATTTTTAAAGCTGGGAACACATAAACTTACAAATATTTAGCTAATCAATCATCAAAGTAGTTATTGATTAATATTCTGTAGATCGGCTTATGATTCACTTCCAGTTGAAATCTTGTTTTGATAAAAAAGAAAAGCAATTTAAAGGTGGGCTTTATTGTCTGCCTTTTTTATCACTAAATGAATCCTAATATCCAACATCACTGAAACATCTAGAGTAATTCAAATAAGGTTAAATTATTCTGTTTGCGGATTTAGTTAGACATTTACACCTGTACGTCCAAATTCGGCCACATCCCCTTTTAATCCTTGAGATGTTTCTCTGTGGCCGGACACCTTGTGTGCCTCCGGATCATCCAGCTGGAGGAAATATCTCTGAGCCTATACCTCCCCTTCTACCTGCCCCGTCAGATTTATCTCCCTCCCAGGATAGGGCTAATCAGTTGGCCAAATACAGAGATCCAAATAACCTTCAGGAGTGCCACGCTGTCCTTTCCCCTTCCCGCCTCCTCCTCCTCTTCCTCCACCCTCCCCCTCCGCGGGCCCCGCTGTCTCCGCAAAATTGCCTTCTGGAGTTAGTGAGCGGGAACAGTTAAGATTTACAAACAATGATGAAGCTTGTCATGCGTCTTTCTCCATCCGTCACGGCGGGCGGGCGGAGCTGTGGGTAGAGCCGTCCCGGTGTTCTTCATAAAAGCCAGCTCTGTGTGAAATACGCCCCCGACCGGCCTGTTTACTGCCCCGCGCTCGTCAGCAGCCCCGCCGCCGTAAATCGCCGAGCGGGAGGTGACAGCGCAGTCCATCAAACTCCCACCCCACCTCGCTGCCCTCCCAACATCTCACCTCACACTGCCCCCCCCCTCCTCTCCCCTTCATTTATACACACACAGAGACACACACAGTGTTTCTCCACAAACGGAGAGGCTCAGATGAGCTGCCCCACAAGAGTTATGGCTGTTTCAGTCTTACAGGAGACAGCTTCAAGCCTAGTCTGTCCGTGTTTATGTTCTTTCTTTTTTGTCCTTGTCTGGAATTCATAATACAAAACCACTCAAAGTTTGTCAGCACAGCAACTTTCCTTACACTTCTTTTTGTTTTATCAAAACAAGATTTATGCTAATGTCAGACCTCAAAATCGAGCGCTGCTGCGCTGGCTATACGTATGTCTGTTTTGTTATATTGGTGTCAGCACGGAGCGTACAGTAATTTAAATGCAAATCAGATTGTTGAGGTATTGCAGATGTTAATCCTGCTAATCGATAGACCTGTGTGAGCCCATTAAGTTAGAAATCCATTACTATCTTTCTAGATGATATTCTATTGATTTTTCTTGCTTCAATCTATACGGTACTGTACACCAGAGTGAGTTACTGCGTATAAAGACTGTCGTTTCAAGTTCTAGCCTCTTCTGAAAAAAAAGAGTAAAAACGACAGAGAGATTACCATCAGTAAGTTTCTTTGTTTCGGGTGTAAAATGGGATTTACCTGCTTTCAGATCAGATTACTTTAAACCCACGCCCACACACTCTCTCTCACTCACATAAACAGTTAAGGAAGTCCCTTCCAACACACACACTCAAGGCCACACTCATTCTGGAGGTGTCAAAAAGGCCTCTCACTCTTTTGGATGTATGAAACCTGAAACAAATACTTCTAACCCAAGAGGTGACCTTTTCTAAGGAAGTGCTGTTTCATGTCATGTAGCAGCAAGAGTTCATTTCCTCTGGTCCCTGACACGCTGAGACATCACTCAGCTCAGCACACATCCTCTGTTGTTTCACTGCCTGAGAACAGCAATGGCTGGAAGAAAACGGTGGTGTAAGGTTTTAATCTTCAAACTATTCATACTCTATTAACTCGTTTTTACTACACGTTATTGCTCGTTGTACCTCAAGCATTACCATTAAATATTGGTTTTGATGGGGAAGTTTAAACTAGGCAGGAATTGGTCTGTTTAACTTCAACATGTAGTTAGAACGAGTTTCAGTTTTAACCCATTTCCAACTCCTGTTGTGAAAAATGTAACCCATCGAGATTTCTACCTTAATCCTTATCCTTAACTATGGCATTGTTACCTTGGGTTGTTCACATGAAATGTTCTGGCAGTCCCTGATTCAATTGGTTTGATTATTACTCATTTTTAGATTTCTTTAATCTATTTTTCTGCTAAGTGAAACAAATGGAAATTGCTTATTACTATTCTAAATCATAATGAATAAACCCAGGTTCTTCTTTTGATCCTCTAACTGTGCATCCATGATAAATCTAGCTGCTGGAAACCAATGAAAAAATAAGTCTTGAAGTTCTGCGGACACAATGTTGTCTCTTATCAATGAGAAAGCTGATACCATGCAGCAAAAATCATGACGTACAGTTCAAGATATTTTTACTTGACATCACCTTTTCTCTTTTTAAGTCCATTAAACACACACAAAAAAAAAGATGTTAGAAAATATCAAAATGTCCTTGCCGTTTTTCATCAAATGAATGAGGCGATGACTTGCTTTAACCTGTAAGTAAGAGCCAGCAGCAGGGAAAGTGGCCCTGCTGGGGTCAGAGTGTCTTCCAACACCCTGCTGGGCTGCTAAGTGCCCTGGTCGCCTGCAGGGCCTGTGGATGGGTTAAATACCAGTCTAATTGTCTGCTCAGGGCACAAGCACCGTTGTAATGTGTTGTACAACACCACCATTAACACAGGCCTGGGGCTGTGCAGACATTAAATGGCCGGGCTGTGTGGTTTATGTCCTCTTCCCTTCACTCTCTATTTCACTCTCTCACTTACTCTCACACTGTCCGGCTTTGGAAGGAAATAAAAGGTGGTTCAATCGACTTCTGTTTGATCTCATGCTGTGTTTGTGCAGTAACATGTGTAATCATCACAGGTAGTCCTGCTCCTACAAATGTGAACAGCTTTATTGTGATAAGGTGACTATGTGCAACAGGGCTGCACACCATTTTGTTTCAGCATAAACATCGCAATATGCTCATATGTGAACTGCTCCATCGAAATCAGTCGCATTGACCCGAAGACACATTTTGAGTTGTATACACTGCTGGAAAGAGGAGATATCAGGATTGTTTTTGTACTCCAAATATTAAGCAAAATATGTCACATTATATAATGACCGTCACCGAGTCATCATTTTGATGAAAAGGCCTTCAAAGTTTTCTCTTCTCTGGAATCCATCGATCTGATTGATTATTAGCAAATGATCAAAATACTACGGAGGGAAGATATTTTCGTTTGGATTACTGGTCTGGGGGAGGCTCGCGAGTGTGTGTGTGTGTTTGTGTAATTTTGCGTTTGTGTGCTTTGTGTTTGTTTCCCGTGGAAAACACTCACGAGAAACACGGCTGTTGTTTTGCCTGCTGTGACGCCAAGTTACTCCGTTCTCCGCTTGTAATTATGCCGTTACAAGCTTTCAAAGCTGTATTTATCATCTGAATTTGTCGAAACAAGTTTAATATTCTGAAAGCCAAGACTTTGTTTATTGGAAATCAGATGAAAACAAACTGTCACGGACCCTGCCGTGTTATCTATGATTACTATACACCTTACAATCATAATTTCAGCCGGAGGGAGGGGGGCGGCGCTGCGGAAGAGCAGGGTGTCGAGTGAGAGCTGTCATCTTCCCTTTACATGCTTCTAAAATGTATTTATCGTGTGATTTTGGAAATAAAAGTTTCATATTCTGAAAGCCAAGACTTTGTTTATTTAAAATCAAACAAAACACCCAAACTCACCAAATTCACTTTTATTTTGAAATGAGCCGTTGCAACTTCCGACTGATTTCGATAGAGCGGGTCACAAATGTGAACAGCTTTAACAGCTTTATTGTGATAAGGTGACTATGTGCAACAGGGCTGCACACCATTTTGTTTCAGCATAAACATCGCAATATGCACATATATGCATTAGGGGGTGTGAGGTAGAGTGGTCTTACACCAATTGGAAGTTCAGTGGTTCAATTTCCATCCCCTGCAATCATCCTTGGGCATGAACTTAACCCTAGGCTGCTCCCAACGGTGTGTGTGTGAATGTTAGTGTTCCTGAGCAGGTGGCACCTTGTATAGCAGCCTCTGCATCTGTGAATGTGTGATTGGGTGAATGCTGATTGTTTATGTAAGAGCACTTTGAGGGGTCATAAAGACTGGAAAGGTGCTACATACAGTAAATGCAATCCATTTACCATAGTAACATCACATGATGTGAAATGTCAAGTTAGTAAAAATTAACACATCGTGCTTTTTCCCTGCTTGATACAAATGAAAAAAGGTCCATGTCTTATCTCCAAGAGAGGTGTCTCTGATAGAACATAAATGACTCAAGTGTATGGGTTCATGGATGAACGTTTTAGCCAGTCAGTGACGTGCAGACTCTGAAAAACATCCAACCCCACAATCATTCTTGATCAACCAGGAAGATGAGCAGAGGACAGGAGATAAATCCCCCCACAAATGTAGCTACTAATAAAAATGCAGTTGAATCAAAAATATTTCTGCAACAAAAAGGGTGATGTTTACTAAAAACAGGTGCACAATTTCAAATGTCTATTTCTACTAATATGGGAAGAACAATAACTGATTTAATAGATAGTCACATCCTTTCCCGTCCTGACACCCTACCATAGAGAAGCCTGCATGTAAAGAATACAATCGAAAAATAAATACATTTGAACCATATTAACATAACTGGAGAGGTTTCAGTATTTCTGTGCTACGAATTTCACAGGTTGTTTATCCAAATGAATAATAATATACAAACACTTACGTATCTATATTTAATCTGCGTGTAAAATACTTCATACACTCACATCTCTTCACGAGCATATAGTGTAGGTTGTTTTCCCCCTGCGTCTTTGTACAAAGCAGATTAGGTTAGTGACGGTGCTTTCCTACCTAATCATGCCCTTGTAGTCACTTTGCTTGCGTTGTTCTGAGCATCAGCGGCGGCGTTCAGCGTGGATTGACGAATGGTGTCGCCTTGGCAGCTCTCTGAAACAGCTGAACGGCTTGGATAAACACATATGGCAGCTTTAGCACCCGTGGGAGGCGTCCTTCTTTCCATAGCAATATATTTCACTCTTCCTGTGTCCTTTACTTTGGCATTTTTCTTACCCTGTCGACCCTCAATGAATCTCTAATGAAACCTAATGATAGAAAAGTCCCACAAATATTGATCGGGCCGCCTCAGCTCATTATTGCATGTCCATAACTTTTCGACGGCTCACGTCAAAAAGCCCGACGGTAGACTGACAGGCCATTTTGTGAGTTGATGGGGCACAGTAGCCGAAATGGAGATTTAGCATAGGGACGAGGGCCGTGTCACGCCTCTCCGGCAGTCATCTTCATCGGGGACAGATTGTTTAACAATGCAGGAGCAAAGGTTCCTCTCTGCTTAATTAGCCTTTGACCCCGACACCGAAGCCTTCTGTCAGCCTGCGTCAGCCCTGCGCTCTCTTCAGCTCCATAGCAGACCAATAATGATCCTTTAAGTGTTTCCTGACCCCCCGTAATGGCTGCATAACAGACTGCATCGCTCTGAACTATTGTCTCCACAGATCTGCATTTGTGAGAAGAAGGAATGAGAAAAACGTGGAAGCTTTAACTCAAGTCCCTATTCATGATAATGCAAAGGCTATTATTTGACTCTTTATTCAATTCTCTGATTAAGGTGTTTGATGTGGCTTGAAATGAGTTGTAAAGCTCGTGCTTCTCTACTAGGCTTACTGTGAGAGCAGTGGGCACAGTTCAGTGTGGGCACTTGTGGCATTTGCTTTATCAGTAGGAGTAATATTTCAGAAGCCTTAACTATTAAGTGAAAAATATAAATACGGCTCGTATGGTAATACAATTTCTTTAGGCAAGTAAAAATACAAGTTTGGAAGACCAAATTGTCATTCATTGACAATAAATGATAAGCGATAAATCACCAAATATGTAATTTCCAATCTTCTCTTCAAGTTATTTTCATATCATCTTTGAATTATCTATACATTATGCACACGTTTCCAAGCTAGTGGGGGGATGTAGGGTTGGTAGTTGTGGTCGGTCCAGATTAAAAGCCTCATTAACTGTCATTCTGAACACATATTCATGGTACCCAGGATGAATGACTTTGTTTATCCCCTGAATGTTCCTCTAACACTGCTAGCAAGATTCCACTCATTCAGAGAATGAGCCCAGGATCTTGTCGATGAAGGTTTACATAGACGGTGCAGTTGATGAATCCTTGAGTGACCCGTGAGGATCAACATGACATATCCAGCATTTTGGTGAAGACATTCAAAGTCTTTGTTGGCTCCTTGTGATTATTCATCTAGTCCTGTCCAGACGTTGATATTTCAATGTATTAAGCGCTCTGTTTTATCCATCTATCTAACAGTTGCTTTTTTTTAAATGAGCAATATGTGATCATTTTGTATGGGCATGTTAATGTTTTATTGGCATGTTAAGATCACAAGCAGACAGAATTATAGTTTAGTCAAACACAGGACATACACTGAACAAAAATATAAACGCAACACTTTTGTTTTTGCTCCCATTTTTCATGAGATGAACTCAAAGATCTAAAACATTTTCTATATACACAAAATAACCATTTCTCTCAAATATTGTTCACAAATCTGAA
>CALSBZ010046654.1:548016-583853 GCA_943591055.1 Gobionotothen gibberifrons | reverse complement strand
GTGTGTGTGTGTGTGTGTGTGTGTGTGTGTGTGTGTCTGTGCCTGTGTGTTTACTTAGGTGTTATCTACCCCTATGACCCTTGTGTACGGTGGTTGAGTGTAGAGTATGAAACCCACAGAGAGATTATCCCCGCTGCATCAGACTGAATTACCATCTCCTCTCACATCTGGGCTTTTGTTCCCCTATTTGGCAGCAGCAGCAGAAATGATTGCACCTTTATTCACCCCTCCTCCCTTCTCTTAACAGGACAAGTGGGAGGTTAAAAAAGCTTCCTTTTGTTATTCCAAACAAAGACTGTTTAATAGTTTGGAAATCTTATATAGAGTGCTGAGTGACTGGGGAAAGGGCAAAAGTTCATTCAGCATCACCGGGACATTTGTTTTGTTATTTAGTGTTCCCAGTCTGAACCTGAAAACAGACTGTTCATGGTTTGGGGCTCAGAAGGAGAGAAGTGTAACATACAGTATCAGCCGAAATCATGCTGTAACCAAAGATCTAACATGTTATACTAAACATGTGTACCCAAGTACAATGTAAGATACTGCATGAGTATACTTGTTATACTTTAAAATGCCACGCCACAACATTTCAGAGGCAATGATTCTACTTTTGACTCCACCTCACTGCATTTGTTTGAAAATAACTACTTTTTTTTCAATTTAAGATTTCATATCATTTAAAAAATCTAAAACATGATTAGATTATAAAATTCAAAAATACCAATAGTGTACCTTTTTCACTTTAATTAATTAAATGACTAATGAAAATACAGATTAAAACCGTAATGGAAAAAAAAAAGAAAGATGATACCAGTGTATTATTAAAGATTGAACTACCAAAAAGTATACTGTGACATTCAAGTCATTTACACATTATTGCATCAACCATATTGATTCAACAATTATGATACAATTCTAAAAGATATGTTTTATTTTGAACTACTACTGCTTAATGAGGAGTTAACTTTTTATGTAGTATATTTTGATCCAATGACTTTAGTTTATTTATCAAATGTTTACTCCTCGTTGTGTCAGATGTCTAAAAAGTACTTTACGTGACTCCAAACAAATGGTATTAATCATTTGTCTATCAACAGAAAATAGATAAACAAAAATAAAGTCATCAGTTAAGATCTGTTTCGTGCAAAATGCTTCACACCCCTTTATTTTAATTTCACACTATTATTAATGTATAATTTTTTGATTGTATGTTGTGACAAACTAACGATTTTAAGTCGTCACTTCAAGCTGTGAAATCTTTGTTTCCTTATTGCTTTTTTACATCAAACAATGAATGGATAAATGAAACAACTCAAATAAAAGGTAATTATTTAATTAGCTGCAGCACGAGTGTCATTAAAGTTAGGTGCCCTGTGACTAATTGAGAAGTGTTTCCGGTGTTTGAGCAACATGAATCTGTATTAAACAGGCGAGCTGAAGACAGTCTGATGCAGCAGAGGACATGTGTACAGTGTGTCGTGATTTAACATCTCCTGTTAAACTAACTCGTCCAGTTGCGTTTAGCCTTTAATTATGCTTCATAGATTTCCTGCTGATGAACAGGCAGAGAATTAACAGTGGACGGGGCTAATTCACAGCTGCTGCTCCCCTCCACCCACATGCCGTTATTGCTGTACAAGTGGACCGCTGAGAGCAGGGTGCACTTAGCTACACAAACATTAGTATTAACGATTGGGCTGCCAGTTTGGAATTGGTGACAAACTGCAGACGGGCAAAAATTGGAGTCCGAAACCAATCAGGAAGTTAATGAGGAGAAAAATTACTCTGCTTTCCCCCTCCCACCTCCACTGCTGAGGAGCAGGGAGAGGGAGGGGTGGTGCGGAGGGGGGGTGTTGAGGAAGCATGAGGGGGGCAAATCGAGATGCCAGAGGATTCTTGGAAACACTGCTCATGGTGTAATGGTATTCTGAGTAGACGTATATATAGTATACATTTTTCAGATTTTGCATCTCATAAAATGGTTAAATAGGCCCTCACGTGCTTTTTGGGGTTCTCCCTTTCTTGTACTGTGTCATATAGGTTTGTGTGCATGTAAATGGTCTGCAAAGACTCAAATCCCACATTTCCCTCTAGAGAGATAATGGAGAAGCGCCACTCATAATGCCCTGTTTCTCTTGAAATGTCTTTTTATAACTTAACTGAGTTATAATATGGCTTTTTGTCATTGTGTAAAAAAAGGTGCCTGATGAGTTTGCATCCCTTGCATCTCTAAACTCTTGCCACAGTTGGTTTGTAGCAAGCTCCTTCAATCGCTTTTTAAAGTCAAAATCAGCAAATTTGCCGAGCTCCGCTACAACTACGGGTAGCGATGAGAAGTGAGGCAGGGACGAGCTCTGCCTCTCGTCCGTAAGCCCACAGTAACTTGCTGGAGCACAGGCACTAATTTAGCGCGGGCACTTATTTTGTGAGCGCGCTCAAGCCAGTTACTGTGGGGTAAGGTGAGGCACAGGTGAGCTCTGCCTCACCTCAGAACGCGTCACCCCACAGAAACTGGCTGGAAAGCGGGCACTAAGCGCATGCCTGTGTTACCATCTCACTGTAGGTCACCAATGTAATGTTTGTAGATCCCTTTATTACATTTATCCTCGCCATCCATAGTCTCTAAAGAACTTATTTCACGTATATATGATATTTAGGCTCGCTGGTCTCATCATACAACGGCAATGAAAAAAGCACCAGGAGAGGCAGCCATAACCTCTGCCGCACTGAAGGGGGCGCACGTGAGCCCACAGGTTCTTGTTGCTACTGTTATTCTACGCAGAGACGAGAGACACAAACAACAAGCTAGACTTTTGAAACTAGAGGAAGATGAGGAGGACTTTTACAAAAAACTAATAGAGATTGTTGTCCAGAAGGAGAGCATGGACTTCATCTTCAAGTCAAGGTAAGACCACAATTGTAATGAAAATGGGATCTTACTAAGAGAGAACAATCCAATATTTAGATGTTGGATATCCTTTTGTTGAACGGTCTGTTTAAAATGAATCGAAGCATCAGACTAAAAAAGCTTTTGAAAATAACCGAATATTTCCATTAAGGTCAAAATACAATATTTGTAAATCTGACTCTGAAAGCCATGAACCTCACCGCACGTCACTGGGTATTTCATTTCAGGTATTGTGTTGGCAAATGAAGAACACAAATAGCTGAGCGGGTGGGATGGCATACAGGAGCTCTCGTGTTAAATACAAAGATCTTCTGTTTGTGTTCAGTGTCTTCCCCTTTTCGCTGACTGACTCAATCTGCTATAAATCCTGAAGAATGATTTGACTGTGCATTCATATTTATATCAGGTAAACACAGAGAGGGTCATTCATTCTGCAGCGCTGATGTCACAGCTTCCATCTGTCTCTCTGTAGTATTTCTTCTCTCCTTTTTATTTTCTCGCCTTGCAGGACAAAGACATTTTTTATTTGATGTGTGCTGCTGTGCTGTCTACCTTCCCCAGGCAATATATATTTATCATATTAATGACTTTGAGGAGTATCCAAGAAACAAGATTTGTAGCTCAATACCGGAAAGAGAAGTGAGAGATTTGAGCTGTACTTTTCAAATACATAAACATACTTCAGCCAGTCATTCTGAGAAGTAGATATTCTACCAGAAGAAATATTTAAAGAGGCCCTATTATGCTTTCCGGGTGTTCCGTTTCCTGTAGTGTGTTATAAAGGTATTTGTGCATGTAAATGGTTCCAAACGTTTCTCTCCCACACACTCCCCTTCTGCCTGAAACGCCTCCTTTGTTTACGTCCGTAACATAGTGACATCATTGTAACACGTCCTCTTCTATTGGCTAGCAACATTGCATGTAATATAGGCTAAGGGGCAGGACATCTCTAAGCGGTTGACCAATCACAACAGAGCCGGCCAGCTAACCAATCACAGCAGACTGGGCTCTGGTTTTAGACAGAGGTGAACCGTGTCTATCACAACTGGACCTTCTGTAGACACACACACCCGCCGCCGCCGCCGCCGGCAGAACCTGCTTAGAGAGGTTCTGCCCTTAACCCTATCATGTACAATGAGTTGGAGCGCTAGCCAATAGAAGCGCGAGTATGATATAAAGATGTCACTATGTTACAGAAGTAAACGAGGATTACAATAGAGGTGTTTCAATATGAGTGTGTGGGAGAGAAACTCTGGCATGAACTTTGGGATTTGAGTCTTTGAAGACAATTTACATGCACGCAAGAATATATGATACACTACCGGAAAGGCAAAGACCCCAAAAAGCATTATAGGGCCCCTTGTATTTATAGTTATTACAATAGTGTTGTCAACATTATTGTTGATATCGTCACAGTTAGCAATTGTTCATCATTATAACCAAATAAACCCTGCCCTCCTGTTTGACTCGTCCCTGCAGCCTTCTCCCCCGGCAGCGCCCCCCCCGGGCACAGCTCCGCCCTGCCCTGCAGGTCCATCAGCACCCTGGGTAACTCTGACGTCAACGAGTGTGAGGTCGGCAGCGAGACACCCAACTTAACCGTGGACTCCATCGTCGATGGTGACGCCGGCAAGTAAAAGAAGATAAGGATGACCTGCCAGGAAAGAAAGGATTATGAGATGATTTAAGCAAAAAGAAGTCGTCGTTCACTGTTGCTGCTGGTTGTTTGCTTCTGTCCAGGAGGTACATTTCATACAGTCGTTGAAATCACAAATTGTTTGTGCATTTTAGCTCTTTTTTTTGGTGAAAGCCAGTTCATCAGCACAGAAAGTTAGAAGAAACAATACAACATGGAAATATCTGCAAAGCACACATGTTGGCTGTTAATGAACGAACTATTGACAATCAGAAAGAAGGGTTAGTGTTTTCTACAATACATTGTTCAAGCCTTGATTAATTCCTTGAATACTTTTAAAAATATTTTTTTTAAGATGTTTTTTATCCCACACTACAAAAACTAATATAATCTGATGGCTCTTTCTTAATAACAAATGCCTTGATGCCTTTTTATGAAAACAATCGAATTTTCACCATATAAACCAAAACCAACTGCATCTGCAATGTGCTCTACCAGCCCGCCCTATAAGGACTCCCAGACATATGCCGAGATATCTTTTGACACTCACCACTGTAACAGTATGTACCTTGATCAGCATCAGATCATTGCATTTATTTTTCCCCCGGTATAAAACATGTTTTCATTGCATTGAAGTTTTGGAGTAGAAAAAGAGAGAGGGATGTGGTGCGATGGGAGGAAACAGGCAGGTTAGACATGAATCATGTTTGCCTCCGTTGCGTTGGCGTGTGATGAGCCAGCCCGGCTGCTTATTTATGGCACCAATCCAACGGCATCGTTTATTCCAATGAATTTGCATGTCTATTGTATATTTAACCCCTTCAGACCTGGAGCTTTCACTATGCGCACACTGTTTACACACGTTGGTACAGCATGTAGATACAGAGGCTGAGGAGCAGTGACGTGTACGGCTGCAATAATTACATTTGTAGATTCACAACACATAACAGCCACCATTTTGATAATTAATTAATCTAAAAAAATAATAATTGGTTTTAGCTTCTGAAACGTTTAATATTTGCAGATTTCTCTTGTCTTGAATTACATGTAATTGAATATGTTTGAGTTTTGGACTGTTCAGATCTGGGCCATGTTCCCTTTAATTAAGAAGAACTCCGATGAGATGTTGCCGACTTCCAGCGCCCCACTGTACTGCATATTGTTGATTTGTTTTATGTGTTATGGAGAATTACTTCCAACTGCATGCTTTGAAAGTGTTTATTTCTGTTTGTGTTCCAATAAGACAGCAACAAAAGTAATTTGGAGTCCTGGAGTTTATGTCGCTACAAGTTCTCGGGAAATAAAAACGTTCCAAAGTGATGGAGTGTAAATGTGATGCTGGAAACAACAATATAAAACAGACAGAGAAAATTACTTGTATTTTCTGTCTGCTGCGCTGTGGGAACATTCATTGGATTCTGCCCCATCTGTTGTAATCAATAACGTGACCATCTTGTTTTTTTATGAAACGCACTTACTCTTAATTTCATCCACCAGTGGTTTTAGAGAGAAGAATGTGGAGTTACCTATACGGCTTTGACATTATAAATCACCTCTTGAGACCAGATTGTACAGCAGTATCGATTGATCCTGATATATCACAGAAATTTACTGTCACTTCTGTTTTCAATTAAAGATACAATCAGTCAGATAATGACTTAATTGGATTTTACAGAAGATTGAGTTTTATTGCCCCGTGCTTTACGAGTTTAGTTAAGGAAGGCCATTTGATCACGTTTGTCAGGGGCGACTTGCTGCTGCTTGCCTTGTCCTTCTGTAGCTGCTGCTGCCGCCACCCTGCTGTACAGCGCAGGGGAGAAAGTGTCACAGGATTGGTTTTCCTTGAGCTGCCAATGCCTCCATGAATCATCCCCCCCCCCCCCTCCCCATCATAGATAAAATGTGCTCGGATCCCCCCGTGACAATGGAGTGATGGCCTCTAGATACAGAAAGGAAGTGTTTGGAGAGGACGCAGTGAGCACTGATGTGGAAAGTTAGATCTTTTTTAAATTATATATACATAAAAGAGAATGCTACTCTTGGTTGTAGAGCTCACTTAGAGTAAATATGTTCTATATCATTTGAGTTTCAGCTGAATATCTGATTAGTTGTGTTGTTCGACACTTACCATGTTCTGTCGCTTTCCTCTCTTTCCTCCAAGTGCTCTCCGTTTTTGTTCTGTCCCTACGATGGCCGACAGGGGCAAACGCGCTACAATGGCCAGAACACTGCAGCTTCAGAAATGATGCAAAAAAAACAAAACAATGTGCCTAAACAGATGCAAATAAAGAAACATCTTCACCTACTTGACAAGAAATGGGCAGCATTTAAAAAAACACTCACCAACTTGAGGAACGTTTTCTAAAAGCGTTGCATGAAAGAAAAGCTGCAAATAGGAAAAATATGATGCGATCACGTTGTTAAAATAAGCCAATAAGACCAGAACGCCAACAAGCGCTCCGGTCCCAGCTGTGTGCATCACTTTTCAGTGTGGCACATTTTTTATTTTTTTATTTGCATGGTTATTTAAGTGCAGCACGCGTCTCCTAATGGAGAGGTTTTGACCGTTATAATGCGATACCTGTGTATTAACTGGGTACCGACCACTACTGTGTATTCAAATCTAATGAGTCAACATTGACACTTATCCTAAAGTTAAACGTGAAATAACTTGGATGAAGATAAAATCCACAACTGTTAAAAGAAATAATGGAATTTTCAATGATATAAAGTCAAAGAATAAATTAATCTGAGGTTAAAACCATTTTCTAAACTGGAAATATACTTTTTCATTGGTACAATTTTGGTGTCATGCAACTTCCACCCAACTTCAGCCCCCTTTCTTCTCACAGTAAGTGCTATGTCTAAACTTGAGACATTTTAAACATTTTGTAATAGACCACCTGAATGTTTTACAAAAGTTTGTGCTCTCTGACATTACTTGAAAGACATTATCATACTTAAAGTATTCATTATTTTCCCCAGCCAAACGAGCCCTTTAGTATTTGTTTTACTTTAAAGGTGGATGTGTTTGCTGGTAGGAGGATCTGGGGCTGTCTGAAGGACAGGCAGAGCACCGGTCATAAACGTCCAGCCCTGAGAGCCAAGCACCAATAAACAGGCCGGAGTAGACGGACTAAACCGCTGTGCATCCACCACTAATCTGAGGACGTTACCCATCATTTGTCTTTACACCTGCAGGGAGAACAGCACGGGAGGACACACTCTTCTCCACAAGTGGATCAGAGGCATACATTCAGGAGTTAGAAATGGATAGTTTCATTTTCATGTAGTATTTATACATGAGCCCTGTTTAAAGAAGAAAAGAAAGAATTGCCAAAGAGTGTGAAAATGCTTATTAATTTAAGTAACATTACTCAGGAAAATCAACTAGTATCTAATTACGATTCTAAATCAAATACTTTTGCCTGTAATATATCATTTTTAAACTGTGTTGTTTAAACGTACTATGATGTGACTTGCTCCATAGCTGCTGCTATCCAATCAGAAGACCATAACTGCACTTGTGCAGAAATCTTACAGTATGTCTCCTTTTTACCACCAACATTTGTCGTCATTTCACGATACAGTTGTGGCCCAGGAAGGGAAAAATACAAAACAATAAAATGAATTAGTCATTTTACTTTAGAACTGAAAAGACAAAAGATAGTTGTTTAAAAGTAGCCATTTTATGTATTTATCGACGCTGGTGAACTGATTTTGATAATATTTTACCTTTTTTATTTATAATATTGTTCAACTAAACTATCTTTCACAATAATGAAACTCCTCATCTCACCAACTTGAAATAGGCTATACTGAAAAAACTGAAAAGTTGACTTTAATTAAATGTATTATGTCAACACATTTCACATAACTGTACTAGGTTAGTTGAAAGCAATAATATTAAGTTTGAATACAAAATATTAGATTCATTGCATTCAACATAACAACTGAAACATTTCACACATAATTTTTTTCACTTTTTTCAGTGTAGTTGCAATAAAAATAAAAACACCTTGTCTTCAATTAATTAACTAATATTTGTTCTGTCATTTATCTGTGTTTAATTTAATATGTATGATTCTTAAACATTGCTTTGTGGTGCTGCCAAATGATAAATGACAATTCATTCATTTTCTTTTATAATAATAATAATAATTGTATAGGCCTTATATTCCATATGGATTCCCATCATTCATTCCAATTTAATCAAAAATGTATTACATTTCATTATATGGTATTAAAGTAAAAGTATAATGATAACCTACATTTTTCAGGATATGTTTGTAACCTTGGAAATCCTTTTAATGTGATATTTACATTACTTTATTTAAACAATAAAACAAATTAATCTTTGATAGATATACATATTGTAATTGTTTAACAATATTAAAAGTTGCTAATTTTACACCATTTTCTTTACATTCCTTACAATCTTTTAACAACACTAAAACACACTATTGGAATAGCTGATACATTTAGTGCTCATATGGCTGCTCCAACTTATTTTGTAGTATCCTAAAAAAGCCACAGACTTTTCCTTTTTCCCTGAAGACTGATGCTTGCTGACGGATGTTCTCACTAATTCAGACGTCCGGCTAATTCCTCAGTAGGAGCTCGGTGTCCCGCCTCCCTGGGGAGACTTAAATCAGCGTTCCTGTGACAGGACTTCTGAGTGCCAGCTACGCCCCCAATCAGCACCTCATAATAACCCCACTCAGCAGAGGTCAGCCCCGCCCCCTGCTCCTGGAGAGGGGCCATGCTGTAGGAGCTAACATTAACATGGGGTCCAAGATGTGAAAGGGTGAAATGTTAAGTGAATTGCACAAACAGATTCTTTGAGCTTTGACATTTTTTGAAATGTCTGTTTACAGATTTCACCATCTTAGTTTCTATTACATTTGCTTATCAACACCAAACGCCAAGTACAGCTGAAGCTAATGGGAAATTGTTATTTGTGTTTGGTGATAAATCAAATTGATGTTTTGACCTGATGATGTTGCTGGACTCCTCCTAAAGGGGAAGGTGTTTTTGCCAAATGTTGTTCCAATTCATTCAGTGGTTAAGATATAACATCGTAAAGCATTAAAAGAAGTCGGGATGATTTAAGTCAGTGTGATTCATCGTTTAGGGACCATGACATTTTGTCCAATTTCAGTATGGTCTAAAATAGTGGAAGTAAATCAGGGGACACTGGTGTGTTCAATTTAAAATCATGACCCTTTTTTACAACAGGATGTCTAGTGGGATAACCCATGACCTTTGATTGGGAATGTAATCACCAAGTCAATGGTATACAAATCTGAAAATATGTCATTTTATGAAGTTGCACCTGTAGGCGTTCTGTTTCCTGAAGTTATAAAATATTTTGAAAATATTATAATGTGACATGTTTCCTTTCAATGAGATTTCCTCATTGAGGATTTATTATTATTTATTATTCTATTAGGGGGGTTGTCCATAGAAACGTTAAGCTATGACTGTGATTCCGGCTAAGACCCCAGAAATGTTGAACAGATAATAAGAATTTGAAAACGTTTTACATTTTTTTCTTTGGTCCAAACTAGGACATCTCCAAACTCACGAATGTATGAAGTGTTTTCAAATGTGTTGCAGATTATTCATGTTCCCCAGAGGATACATCATCATGACGTTGGTGATCCACAGACTTTCTCTCTGGCGCCACCATGAGGTTGTCATCTAAAAATATATTGTCTAATAATAACAAGATATTATTAATTTATTTTATAAGATAAGACTTTATTTATCCCGAAGGAAATTGTTGTGCCAGAGTAACAAAATACAATAAACACAATAAACATAGAATATAGATATAATATAATATAATATCTAATATTAGATATTATATTCTATTGTTATTATTGTATTTGGTCTGAAATCCAAATAAGTACATGTGTTTTTCAACGTTTTTTCTATTACATTTATTATATTTTCAGGTGGCACATATCTGTTTCTTTTTTGTGTTTTTAAAACATATTTTATTTATTTATTCAACCCGTATGTGGTATGTTATGTAATAGACTGTATAGGCCATACTGTGCTCAGCCTCACTATATGTAACGTTTATAAAGAATATGTATTTTCCTCAGAAGTGATTCAGCTATCAAATGCACATCCATGAGATATTCAAATAACCATTCCTGCATCTTCATCATGCATCAAAATACAAAATAGAGAAATCAGACGTTATGCCAATAACAATACTTCCTGCAGTGTAAACTTTTATTCCGGTCCGTGTTTTGGTCTTTTATCAACGAACAACATGAATAAATTTATTACGCGTTGTGGTCCAGGCCTCCCACTCCCCACAAATCTACTCGGCCGGCACAAACTGCAAAGCCACTCTCGTCACCTTGAAATTTCCTCTGCTATTTTCCAATTAAAAGCTTAATAGCCCTGGAGACGGGCTTCATGTGGGGAAGTTTACCATGCTCTTATTCTCTGTAAGCCGCGCCAGGCTCGGATCCCATTATTTGCTTGAATAAACCTTTTTTACGGTCAGAAATGGGCCCCGGCTTTGTCCGGTGTTATGTTTCAATGCCCTCTATTAGTCCAGCAGAAGGGACATATCAGCATCCTCGACATAGTTCCCAAAGGACTTTTTATACATGTAGAGACCTAATCATCTAAGTTATGTACGATTGTGTAAAAGGTGCGAGAAGCTGCGAGCACTTTGTCCGAATTAAGTCTTATAGCCTGCAGGCAACAGGGAGGGGAAATAAACAAGTCCTGACTTTTAAAATCCTAATTAATTAGGAAGAGTCGAATGCTGATGTTAGGTCGTAATAATGAACATATTTGGGGAAATGCATATCTATAGAGTTTTGACAGCTTGTCATATGTTATGCAGTTGAGTTTTGAGAAGAACATTTTTTCAATGTTAGATTTAAAATCATGATGCAACTTAAAAAGGCATTTACTTGTGCAATTAGTATTTTAATGGGGTTTGTTTTATGCAGAGACAGTTTTCATCCTCATTGTTGCCGGCTGGAATATTAATTGTGATATTCAGTTGAGTGCTATTGATGCAGTTAATTCATTTAGTGGTTTTATTTTTGCATTAACTCATGCACTTTTTTAGTTTTACTTTGCATTGTAACGTAACACACACTTGCATAGTCTATCAAAGGAAAAGGTATATTTTTGATATTCATTTGACACTTTACATGACTGTTATATCTTAAAGGTATTAATATATCAAAGAAAATGTTATGTGTATGTTAAATTGTTAAAACTGAAATGATAGCCATATTCAAAAATAACTATGAGTGTTTATTTTGTACAGATGTCAAATGTAAATTTGACTTTTTTTGGGACCATTTGTGTAGATAATGTTGCAGCTTCCCATTATATAAATCTGAAATGTGCCTTCAAATAATGTCAACTTCTTTATTACAAGCCTTTACAAGATTCTTAATACAAAGAGCATATCAGTTTCCACTGCAGAACACAATGTTATAGTCTTTAACCAATTTCTTAAGGGAAACATTATCTGATCCTCACATGCACTTTTGTTTCCTCCCAGCCTCACGTGGACATTTTTTGCAGCGTGCTTTGACGCGAGTGACAGCGTTTGGTTACTCCACGTCTCAATAAGTGCGTGTCAGCCCTGATGCATATCTGTGCTGTCAGCCGAGGGAAAGTTGGATCCTCCACAACAAGCCCACACCTCTTCTCCTCATCCTGCCATGCGTGTGGCTGAGCAGCTCCATCCAGCTCCATCTCTCTGCTGCTGACACCACTCCCCCACCTCGCCTCTCCGCAGATGCACTTGCGCGTCCTGGAGAACACGCTCCCACGATGAATGGCTACGGGTCCCCCTACTTGTACATGGGGGCTCCGGTGTCTCAGCCCCGGGCCCCGCTGCAAAGGACCCCCAAGTGCGCGCGGTGCAGGAACCACGGCGTGCTCTCGTGGCTCAAAGGTCACAAACGCTACTGCCGCTTCAAGGACTGCACCTGCGAGAAGTGCATCCTCATCATCGAGCGGCAGCGCGTCATGGCGGCGCAGGTGGCGCTCCGCAGGCAGCAGGCCAACGAGAGTCTGGAGAGCCTCATCCCGGAGTCCCTCAGAGTGCTGCCCGGCCTCGGCATGCCCGGAGCCGGCGAGGGGAACCATGGAGCCCCGCCGAGGACAGAAGAGCTGGAGCTGAGGTGGAGCAGCACGGAGCCGGTTCATTCCGGAGCGCAGACACGCACAGCAGGTGGGAGGATAACAACCAGAGCTGCAGGAAAATAGTTTGGCTAAATGTGTTTCACATTTCTGATGAGCTATTACTTTTTATTTGATGGAAGAAAATGTCAAATTAAGAAACAAATTATAACTAATTTTAAACTGCTATGATCAGAAGGACGGCTATTACAAAAATAAATAACTTAATAATAATAATACTTCACAAAGTGCACATGTGATTGGAATAAGTTACCAATATAGGCTGTTTTTATTATGATAATTGTTTAAAGTTTTCACAAAATACGGCAGATTAAATAAGTCTAAGATATGTTTATTAAAATGTCCCAACATCATTATATTTCTAAATAAACAAATGTGCAGATATGAATGGGGTTGAGATTATTTCTTGTAAAAACTGCTTTTCCTTTACAATGATTCTAAAATGATAGTGTGTTGAGTGTTCAAAAACACTTTAATATTTCAGTTACAAAGGATTCACTTAAAACAGCTCCTTTAAATGTTGCTTTATGGCACCTTCGCTAAATGAAAACATTCTTTAAAAGATTTCAAGTCATGATAAGAAAGATACAACTTATTCCCCGAGGCCGAAATGCTAATGCTACAGCAGCACAAATGTATTGGTAATAAAACAGATAACTTAAATACAAATAATAATAAAATAATGTTTTATTAAAATGTTGACAAAGTTAGATTAAAAAATAAATAAACAAACCTCATTTAGATTTTTGATATTAAGGTGGATTCATTTGACCTGATAGCATTGTTATTGCGTTAATTTTTTCCTTCTATTATCTTGCTTTTGATAGTTTATATTTATTTATTAATAGAAACATGCATGTTGTTTCTATTTTATTTGACAAGGAATTATTTCCTTTATGCCTGCAATATATACAACAATAATTATGTGTTTATTATTTTATAAAATATATGTGACCTAGCCCATTTCAATGTAGGCTATTTATTTTCACTTCATCAACTCGTAGGTTTGGCTTTTTATATTTAATTTCGGTATCGTTTGCCTTCCCTTTGTTGGTTAAAGCAAACTAGCGTTTATTTGGATTTTAATGAAAAGTAAAAATGCTCAATATTTCAGCCGAATATTCCAGTCATAGGCCATGGTTGTTTTACTTGACTCCACTTTGGTGGTTTTCTGGGACACAAACATCTGGACACAAGCAGCGATCAGCTGACTCCAGATCAGCTCCATCACCCAGACAGGCGGAGCTGAGTGCTTTAAAAGATGACAGTAATCAGCGCAGACAGCACCAATCCGATGTAATCGCCATTTCTCTCGAACGAGGTCAAGTTCAGATGAAATGTTACCGAGCAACACGCGATCTGTTTACAAAATGTGGTCAAAAGGCATCGACGGTAGATTCCTCACTGACACACAGTCAGCACTTTGTGTTAACAGCTTTAGGGAGGGGGGTGAAAAACATCCTCATCAGTCTCTGTGTTGGAGACAAGCCATTCGTTGTGTGTCAAGTTTCCTCCAGGAGAGCTTTTGGACTTAGAGTGCAGAAAAGAAATGTTTCTGAAGTCAGATAAATGCAGCTGAACTGTTATGACCCCCCCCCCTGCCCAAACTTGTCTCCTGACTCTTTGTTCTGATGTGTTGCAGAGCCTACGAATGAGGGCCCTGATGAGGGGTCCGGAGGAGAGAACGGGGGGAGCTCCAGTGAGAAGGAGCAGGAGGCTGTCAGCTCCCCTGAAGGCTCCAAACCGAACTCCTGCTACACCCCGGAGCCCCCAGAGACGCCCTCCAAACCGGAGGAGAGCAGCTGCAGCCTCTCTAAAGCCGGCAGCGCTGGGAAGGAAGTGAAGACCGAGAGTCCTCACAAGCTTCCGGTCAGCTCCGGAGAGCAGAGTGTGCTCATTGAAGGCCTCGCGGGCTCCATCAACCTGCCCTTCAGCCTGCGGGCCAACCGGCCGCCGCTGGACGTCCTCAAGAAGATCTTCCCCGCTCACAAGCCTCCTGTCCTGGAGCTCATCCTCAGAGGCTGCGGGGGGGATCTGGTGGGGGCCATCGAGGTGCTGCTGTCCAGCCGGGGTCCTGACGGGAGCGCGCACCCGCAGAACGACCCGCACCCTGAAACCCTGTTGCTGCCTTCAAACGGACACCTGTTCGAGCACATGGGCTCATACCACCCGGTGTCCTCCAGCGCCAAGTGGTCGGTGGGCTCTGCTTTCCGGGTCCCCGAGTCGCTCCGGTTCACAACGGACCCGGCATCGGGCGTGGTGTCCACGGGACCGCTGGGTGTCCCCATGCAACACCCGTCCTTTCCGCAGCCCACGCGCTACCCGCTCATGTTGCGCAACTCTCTGACGCGCAGCCAGGGCAGCCCCTTCGTACACAATGACGTGACTCTGTGGAATACCATGGCCCTCCAGCAGCAGTACCAGCTCCGCTCGGCGGCCCAGTACGTGTCCCCGTTCTCCCCCGCAGCCGCCGTGGGGCCCGGGGGCACAGTGTTCCGCAGCTCCGCCATCCTGCCCTCCAGACCCTCCGAGGAGCAGCGCATCAGCATCCAGGAGGAGAGCTGCACGCTGGGGCCCAAACCCGGCCTCTACTCCCCGGAGGAGGAGTACGAGGAGCGCTCCGACTCCGCAGACTCGCGCATCCTCAACTCCTCCACCTGAAGAAGCTGCGGATGGACTAACACAGCAGGGGGGGGGGGGGGCGCCAAAAATGTATTATTTTGAAAGGACATCCGGTGTGCGTATAGGGTCTTTTTCTGTCTTGTTTTGAATTGAACTGTGTGAAGCAATCACCCTTTGATGAGGTGGTGTTAATCCTCTTAACGTCACCCACTCATGCCCTCAAGTTGTCACGTGCCACGACCAAAAACGGATGAATGGAACAGACTCGCGCTGATTTGAAAGTCTCTCATCTATTTCCTGCAAGCATGTTTAGTACTGTGAACACTTTTGATGTAAACGATCATCAATGCATGTGAAGAGTATGCCAAATAAATCTGAGTTTTCCAAATGGACCAGATTGTTGTCTTTTAGTCACTATTACTAGGTTTTCATTTTAAATTGGCCTAATTTATATAGACTCATGTTGTTACATTGGTCAGAATTGTTTACCTGAACGTATAGCTCCACATTTATCAGCTTCAATATTTATTAATTACAAGATAATATTATAATATAAATATGATTCTGAAATTATCCTATTTGCATAATAACTACTTTATAACTTTGTGTACATTATTTGATGCCAATACTAAGTAAAAAGAGATTACAAATCAGATTTATTTTTGTATTTTTGCACTGTAGTATTTTACATAAGAAATACTGAAAGAAATATTCAAATTCACTCCTCGGGGTTTAGGAATTGGGATGTCCTTCAAGATGAAGACGAGATCCATGTCCGGGTCACCAGACAGACGATGGGAAGATCGAGGAGACACAACATTTAGAAATAAAAAGTTTTCCGAGAGCAACTTTTTATAATGACATTTTGTGGGCCTTTATTTAACATACAGTGTTTCAAAGGGGGAGACAGAGGAGATGCCCTGCCTTATACTTCCTCAGGAGTCAAACCCACATACTTGGCAGCGGACAATGCATATTTGTACAGCAACTTTTAGTCCAATGGAAAAGGTCAAAGGTCAGAACTGGTTTTTAGCCTGAAACCCAAGCATAATATTTTGACCTTTTATCTGGAATAACCTCATTTGATATCAACAGACAGCTGCACGCTCAGAGCTCTGCATGAATTGAATGCACAGACAGCGGTCCATTGAAATAATGTATCTATAATATAGGAAACAAAACATAATAAAGCAAATACAGTGAGCATTCCGAGCAGCTATAAACATTATACAACTCTCACCACAAAGCTACAATTTTACACTACAAACTGATTTTGTTTACAACTTTTTGAACAGTTGTCGATACAACTAATAATACAATCATACTCTACCAGCCAAAACTATATAACCTGACCACTGCTGTGTTGGCCTGATTTCAGCTTTAAGGTTTGCCGATCTGAAGCATATCAGTTATGTTTTATGGAAAGTGAATTTACTGTTTTCTGACAGCATGGCTTAGCTCACTGACACATGTCCTCAGGTATCTCAAAGGCAGAACCCTAAAAATAAATCAATTTTCTTTATTGTCACGGTTCTTCAGTGTGGCTGCTGTTTAGGAAGTGTTTGACATTAAGTAGATTAGTTGACTTTTGAAGCAAAGCTTTAGTGATACATGACAGTCAGTCAAACATTTATTTTCAAAATCAATTCAGTCAAACACCAAATAAAGACTTAATTTAACCTGTCACTGTTCTCAATGTGATGGCTAGTGTAAAGGTTGATACAATTGTCTATGGCCTTTTACAGGTAGGATTTTCCTGCTACTGTATGCTTGGAATATGGCTTTCTAAAAAATGAAAGCTCATTAAAGCTGACTGTACCATTCCAAAGTGCCAACTAGCAACAATTCAAAATAGATATTATCAAATTATTCAAAAACGAGTGTACTTGGGCACATATTTTATTGTTAAACTCAAAATTCGAAAGATAAGATTTATAATGAATCCAATTTGAAAAGGTTTGAACAGGCTTATTTCAATAAACCTTTTCAAAATTAAACTGCAATCTGCTAACAGCAAATACATGCAATAATAACAATCAACAAGATCATAATAACTCATTTTGGTTTTTGAAAATCAATTAAAGAAATCTGACCTGTTGATGTTGACTATGGTAATAAAAAGTTTTGTTATGCATCATAAAACGTTATAAAGATAACATATGGGAAATGGTTATGGTCTTATTTGAATGCCTGAGGTCCCTTCTGGCCAAATCTTATAGCTCTTTCAAATGAACCAATTGATGTACACATCTGAATACATCTATGTTTTTGGAGCGAAGTATGCCAGGCAAATCTCATCAAAGCTCACAATGTGAGCAGCTGAATGGTTTCTTTCCAGTGTGGACTCTTACGGCCTGTCCACACTACAGCTTCAAAAAAAGCTTGGAGCTGGGCGTGTCTGAAGCTTGGGGATTTTATTCGAGCACCGCGACCAACAACCTATCACATGAATCTCCCGCCCCCGACATAAAAAGCAATAGCAATGTTAAAACGAAGTAAACTGGATATAAAATCCCCAAACAGGCGAAAGCCTACCAGTTTCACCCACTGTCTCTGCCACCTCCCTCCATGCCTGGTTCCTCCGGTTGTATCCCGGTAAGTTAATAGGGACTGGTCATACAAAACCGGGTGATTTGCTACGGCGATAATTAGTTTCTCCTCCATCTTTTTTTGAAATATAGAAATGAACGGCGGTTTGATTGGCTAGGGCTTGAGCTGTCAGATTTTCAGAAACGGGATTTGATTGGCTAGCGCAGGCTTCTCCGGCGTCTCCGGCATCAGAAGTTGAACTTCTGCAGCCGGAGACGCCGGAGAAGCACCGCCATGCTACCCACAATTCAGTTCGGCGAAAAGCGAGGCAACGTGACGTCACCCCATTCAAAGTGAATGGGCAGACGCGTTGGAAGCCGTTTTTGAAGCTGTCGAAGCTGTAGTGTGGACGGGCCGTTATGTGAGTCTGTAAATGAATATTTAGTGCAAAAGATTGCGTACAAAAGGTTTCTTTCCAGTGTGGACTCTCGCGTGTTTCTGTAAATGACTATTTTGTGCAAAAATATTTTGTACAAACTTAGCAGCTGAAAATTCCTATACTTGTCTTAATGCAAAGTCTTTTTTGAGAGTTTAAACCTGACTGGGATTCTCTCGCCTCCTTCCACTCAGCACTTTCATCTGTCTCAGATTCAGAAGAGCCTCCACTGTTGTCCAGTATCTGGCTGTACACGTCTATCTGGATCTGAGCTCCTGGCTGGTTCTGATCCTCCACAGGCCTCTCCATCAGATTCTGTCTCCATGTGTTCAGTTTGTCTGTGATGACGCTGTGAGGATTCTCTTCATCATCTTCACACTTCACAGAGACAGGCATGAATGTGAAATTGGTGATATCAGCCTCCCCAGCCCTTGAAGTTGCTCTCCGTCCTGACTGCTCCAGACTACCTCCTCTTTCTTAATGGGTGGGGGGTCTCTGAGTCCTTCTCTTCCAAACTAGAGCTCGACTCCTGCTGCTCAGGGGGAACCACTGCAGGAAACAGGAAATACAAACAGAGACATTAAAAGAGAAATGTTGTTATTTATAACTAAACAGCTCAAAAACTGCCCATGTGTGAACGTGACGACGTCTTCTATCATTTGTGTGCTGTCCGATCATTGTATGCACATGATGCTAAGCTGAGCAGTCTCTGTTGACGCAGTAAAGTATGCGATGAGTGTACTATTATATATTATATTAGGTTCAATCATTTCACCTTATATTATATATTCTTTATTATGGTATGTTTATACATTATAAACAGTACATGCTAAATTAGGCAAACAAAAACACAGTATCAGTAATGAATACATTTGTATTCATATAAAATATTCTGAATATTATTGAATTGCAACTTGTTTGCAGTCGTGCAAATGTGTGTGTGATTATTAGGAGGATTTCGTTTGGATTCTCAATTTCCAAATACATATATTAGCCGATATTCAGCAGCATCTCAAGTTGGATATATTCATCCACTCATACTTTTGGTCTTGGCCTGTTCTTTGCAGAGCAGAACTGAGACAGACACACATCACCACAAATAACTTCTATCATTATAAATGAAAAAAAGAAAATGCTGAGTGCTGTGGCGGTAACTGAGGGAAAACAATAATAGCAGCTGCTAACTGCTAAATGCTACAGAGAAAGTAGCATGGTGGTGGGCGCCATTTTTTGTAATTCTCGCTTACTTACAAACAACTTTGTTTCTATAGGTAAATACACATCTGAGTTGACAAATATGACATGTGGGGTACCTCAAGGCTCCATATTGGGGCCTCTTCTCTTTAACGTCTAAATGCTACCACTGGCTCAGATAATAAAGAACAACAAAATAAGTTACCATAGCTATGCAGATGACACACACATTTACGTAACAATTTCACCAGGAGACTATGCTCCAATCCAAACACTGAGTAAGTGCATTGAACAAATCAATGACTGGATGTGTCAGAACTTTCTCCAATTAAACAAAGATAAAACTGAGGTAATGGTTTTTGGAGCCAAGGCAGAACGTATAAAAGTTAGCGCTGAGCTTCAGTCTGCAATGTTCAAAACAACAGATAAAGCCAGAAATCTAGGTGTAGTCATGGACTCTGACCTGAGTTTCAACAGTCACATTAAAACAGTTACTAAATCAGGCTACTATCACCTAAAGAATATTTCTAGGATTAAAAGACTAATGTCACAGCAGGATTTGGAAAAACTTGTCCATGCTTTTATCTTCAGTAGACTCGACTACTGTAATGGTGTCTTTACAGGTCTCACTAAAACATCTATTAGAAAGCTGCAGCTGATTCAGAACGCTGCTCGAGTCCTCACTGACACTAAGAAAGTGGATCACATCACTCCTGTTCTGAAGTCATTACACTGGCTTCCTGTGTGTCAAAGAATACATTTCAAAATACTGCTGCTGGTTTATAAAGCACTGAATGGTTTAGGCCCTAAATACATGTCTGACCTACTGCTAAATGATGAACCATCCAGATCTCTCAGGTCTTCAGGGACTGGTCAACTTTCTGTCCCCAGAGTCAGAACTAAACATGGAGAAGCAGCGTTCAGTTATTATGCTCCAAATATCTGGAACAAACTCCCAGAAACCTGCAGGTCCCCTGCAACTCTGACTACTTTTAAATCCAGGCTGAATACTTTTCTTTGAACTATTCATATCTTAGACTGCACTGTAACTTTTATCCATGTATTTTTTCTTTTAATGTTTCTTTTATTATCTTTTCTTTTTAATGACTGATTTTAAATGCCATTTTCTTAATGTCTTTCATTTTTTGTAAACCACTTTGAATTGCCTTGTGTTGAAAGGTGCTATATAAATAAACTTGCCTTGCCTTGCCTTGCCTTACTTACTTACTTTTGTCAGGGCAATGTGTATTTCTGCTGTTTTAGAACATGTGTTGTTTGATTGTCAAGTAGTGTTAAAACCAGCGGTGACCAAGTTGGTCTATCAGAGTTGATGGCACAGACTATTTACTGGTGGCTTTCATGTCGTTGGTGCTTTTTATGTGCATTATACACATAAGGATTATGGCTATTGACCTACATTATTAACCATTTGTTTGCTATGGCATTTTTATCTCACTGCATATATCTTTGTCTTGCAGGACACAAATGAGAGGCAGGGCAAGGCCAGTTTATTAATATAGCACCTGTCACGGCTTCCTTCCTTGCTTTCTATCCAAGCCACTGACGGAACGCCCACACCCACACGGTTCCGTCACGTTGAAGCTTGCCGGTGGGCGTGTCTGGTGCGCGACCAACAACCAATCACATTAATCTCCCGCCCCAGACACACAAGCACGCGGTTTGATTGGCTAGCGCTTGTACTGGCATATGAATTGATTGGCTAGCGCTTCCGTCGACGCTTGAACATTTGAACTTTTCTCAACTTTCGAAGTGAGCAACGGAGGCAAAGCGACGCGACGGAACCACCATGCAGTTCGGCAAAGCTTGACGTCACCCCATTCAAAGTGAATGGGAAGCGTCTCTGTTGAAGCACGCGAAATGGTACGTCCACACGGCTCCGTCGCGTTGAAGCTTGTCTGGTGCGCGACCAACAACCAATCACATTAATCTCCCGCCCCGAACACACAAGCACGCGGTTTGATTGGATAGCGCTTGTACTGGCATATGATTTGATTGGCTAGCGCTTCCGTCAACACTTGAAAAGTTGGACTTTTCTCAACTTTCGAAGCGAGCAACGGAGGCAAAGCGACGAGACGGAATCACAATGCAGTTCCGCAAAGCTTGACGTCACCCCATTCAAAGTGAATGGGAAGCATCTCCGTTTAAGCATGCGACGGAGCCGTGTGGACATACCGATTACGGCCCGTCCACACAGCGACGTGCGTTGAAGCTTGCCGGCGGGCGTGTCTGAAACTCGACCAACAACCAATCACATCTCCCGCCCCTGACACACAAGCAGCGGTTTGATTGGCTAGAGCTTGTACTGGCATATGATTCGATTGGCTGACGCTTCTGCCGAGGCATCAAAAGTTGAACATTGCTCAACTTTTGCAGCGATCCGCGTCGCTTCCCACAATGCAGTTCGGCGAAAAGTGCCGTCACCCAATTCAAAGTGAATGGTGAAGCTTTCAACGCACGCCGCTGTGTGGACGGGCCGTTAAACAGACATTTCACGTTTTCCTTCCATAAGATTTGTTTTACTCACGTTTGAATGACTTGCTTGGCCTCCGGTGATTTGTTGATATTGTGTTTTGCGTTTACTTAAAATAAAAGAACAAACTTTTCACACATTCAACAAAGAAAAACAGTCCTTCACAATAGTCAAAACACATGAAGCAACTCAAATAAAATCATAAACAACTTAGGTGGTCTTTCTTTCTAGGCTTCTATATCTCAAACGGTAACTTAACAGTTAAAAACTGTGCCTCGACGTCGTCTTTCCGACAGGTGTCCCATATACGTCTCAGAGGCTGGCGCCGTGGGAATTGTAGTCCTTTATACGTACCTACAGACGTCACGATTAGGTGGTCTTTTTTATAAACAAAAAATACTGGCTCCTTTCAACACAAGGCAATTCAAAATGCTTTACAAAAATGAATGATATCAAGATCATTAATAAATAGTGCAGCGGAAACACATTATAAAATGGCATTTAAAAACAGTCATTTAAAAGCAAAGATATTAAAATAAACAGGAGGAGGAATGCTGCTTTGTTTGGTCTGCCACACTACATTTCCGTCCAGTATCCACAAGACATGAAGTAGCCTATTCTTTTGAGTTTCTCCAGAGAATGTTGATGAAGTTCCAGCCAGACCAAGCCTCTGTTCGAGTACACGGACTAAGCAACAAACTCTTGAGGTACAAACTGTAACACATTAACGTTGTTTACTACCTCACTTTCTAATGCACTAGAGCTCCATTTGGTGTGTAGTTTCCAAGAGTATTGTGTTCAAGAGTCCTTTAAACAGGACATATTCTGTTCATTTTCATGTTCTTATTAGTATATTTTGCCTCTACTGTGACATGTTTACATATTGTGACATGTGTGTTCTGACATGTTTACATGCTTAAATGTTAATATTTTAGCTAAACAACAGTTTTTGTGAGTGTATTGGTGGCACAACAGGTTATTAATTTCCTTTAAATATATCGGAAATGCGACATTCACAAAGCAAATAAAACATTTACAAGTGGACATGATATGTGAATTTCAGGCTCATATTTGTATTTTGTGCCTCTGCTGTGACATGTTTCTTCAAATGTCTTTATGTTTCTCAGCCTGTGTGCTGCAACACCTCTTTTCACTTGTTACATTGCAGATTCAAATTAATATACACAATATTATCAACAAATAAATGATGATATTATAGTGTAGATTAAGATGAAACTTTATTATATTAAAGTTTATATTTGTCTGTTTGAGAGAGTATTTGACGATTGATAAAACAGCAAACCAACTTCAAAACATTAAGGAACATGCACAGACTTTAAAAGAGCCCTATATGAAACACAATCTATCCTCTTGGTCACCATCTTTGTTTAAAACCTTTCATTTACTGCCCTCTAGTGGTGAAATACATCCAAATCATGTTTATGTCAAAGGCAACATTTCAGTACTGAACTTAAATACTGGAGTTTGGAAATATATTATAAATATATAATAAGTACTTCAAAGCAGTGAAATGGCGAAATAAAAACAAGAAAAATACCCTTTCAGAAATCTCTTTAAACTTGTTTTCCCCACATTTTTATAAATGAAGAGTGAAGAGGTTCAATGTTGCTAGAATTGTCATGCTTTACATTGCTCATTTAACACCTCAACAGTTCTTCAGCAAGTTTTATTTTACCACTGTTGAAAAACGTTTTTATGAGGCTGTTCTGATCATTGAAAACTGCTCCCGTCTGCCACACAGTGGGCAAAATAGATATTGCTATTCTGGGCATATAGTGTGCAACTGGGGTTAGAGGTGACATGCTTTCATTCATTTTTCATCAATGTTTTATTACTACATGTATGTAACCCATGAAACATATATCATTCTATAGAAAGCCATAGTTATATCGAAAATATTTAATTTAAATATGATTGTTTAAGGAGGATACATGCTTCACCCTGTTCTCACATTTAAAACAAACCCACATGGAAAAATAACAAAACAATATATATCAAAACAATCCTTTGTTGTGAAATAATGTGAAGATAGACGGGTGCAAAAAATGTGAAAAGTCTGGATGTGTTTTAACTACATTTATCAGAGAAAAGCACCCAAGTGAAAATCTGAGGTAATTGAACTTTACTTTTGTATTTTGCTTTAATGTCACTTAATACTTCTACTCCACTAAAGCTAAATATTGTACTTTTATTTCCACTACAATTATTTAACAGCTTGAGGTTGACATGTTTTGCATCCAATATCTTGATAATTGCCTTTTGTATTTGCCAGCAGTGCACTTTCAGATTCACCAATGTGAGGAATTGCTGCTCCTTCCTGTAACTATTAAAACGTGTTTAATGTTTTTATTTATTCAAACAAGTTTAAGGCCAATATATTTTGCTTACACAGCAGTTCTCATCAGTCTCATATCTGTTTAAAACCAAACAATCAATCAATATTGGAGAAAACAAGCATTTCTTTGATACAAAATGGTTTAAACTCAGCTCCACCTCAACCAACTATACAGCAAAATCCTGTTTTTACATGAATGCATGAGTAATTATAATCCAATTTCATACTCCAAAGTTTCCTTTGATGGATGGACTGCTTGGACCGAAAAGGATTGCACTGAGAACATGTCTTCACAATGGGCCTGGGTCTTCAGAGGGTCCCTTTGCTGTGGAGGATGTCCCTGCCTCGTTCCTGTGCCTGAGACCCTGTGTCCCTGAAGGACTTTAATTACACATTTTTCTATGACTTGGGGGCGGCAGTAGCTCAGTCTGTACACACTTGGCTTGGAAACCGAAGGGTCGTCGGTTCAAGTCCCAATCGGAGCCTTGTCCTTGAGCAAGGCACCAAACGTACTAACTACTGCTCCCCGGCGCCAGAACACGTGCAGCCTTTACATGTTTTTTAGTTTGTACATACATATTTGTGTATACAGTGCAGGACTTTGACTTGTTACAGAGTATTTTCACAGTGTGATATTAGTTAATGCTCTGAACCCTTCCTCTTCCACTGCTGTCCACAGCTGAGGGACAGGTCCCCCTGTTTGTTGCACATTACCCAGGAGAGGTCGAGGTGTCAGACAGAGACAAATGTGGTCCCGCCTGGTTTTGTATTCAGCAGCATGTGTTGTCGGTTCTTCAGAGGCTAATTAACATAACAGGATCCCCAGTGATCCCACTCTGCTCTTCTGTCTATACACAGCTCCTGTTTCGCTTTACAGCCTGCACAGTGGGGCGCTTCCAACAAGATGCTGTTGTTTCACTCAACCCCAAAAGTAAACTGGACAGCGTGTGAGAAAGTGTCATTACGAGTGTGTGTCTTTCTCCAGGTCGAAACCATTCAAAAGGTCAGTTAAAGCATGTGTACTGAGTAATGTCCGGAAACCACACCCAAAATAAACGTTAAGATATCTACATCTTAGGATAGATATGCCCTTGTTCTAGAAATACAAAGGCCTACTGAGCCTATCATAACAAGACAATTATAGTGGCTAATATGGTGGATATAAAAAACCAACAAAATAACTAGATATTCTTGAAATATTAAAACTTGTATTGAATGATTCAAATAAGCAGATTTGAGATGGTGTTTCCAAAGATCCGCACTGCAAAGGTCTGGAGGCCCTTGAAGGATCCCTGGAGAATAACCCCGGACACTTGTGTAAACAACAACAACAACAATCTGACATTTCTTCTGTAGCAGCTGGAATCCTTGAAAAGTATTCAAGGATTAATAAAACACTTCCATGATTCCCAAACCTATACTGGAAGTTCCCTTAGACTCTTTGGTTGAAACCTGGAAGTCCTTAAAGATTCCCTGAAACTCCTCAAGGATCCCCAGAGAGCATCAAAGCCCCCTGGAACTCTTTAAACATGTCTGGAATCCCTTTAAGGATCCACAGACTTTCCAAGCGAACTGGAAGTCCCTCACAGACAACAGAAACCTTCTCAACCATACTTAAGCTCCCAGGATCCCATAAGGTCTTAGTGTTGAAACAGGATGAGGTGGAGCTTGTTTAAAATTATTTTGTACATCAATAAAAGTAATGATCCATTTTTCCTTTTGGATAAATATGATGATTCATTATTCCTGCATAATTAAGCATATTTCCTTAATTCCCTAATCCAATAATTTATTGGCCTGTAAAAAATGTCCTGTGAAGAAACGTCCAGGCCACCTGGATACACCGTTAATATTGACAGAATCCTTTCCATGAGGATCCTCATGGGTCCTGTCAGAGACTCCTGAAATGTCCTCAATATTTCATGAATGTCAATAATGCATAATCCATTCAAGGATCCATGGAAATCATCGAGGGCCCAACAGAGACCCCTGACACAGTAAGGCCTGGAACCCCTTTAGGGACCTCAGAACTCCTTAGAAGATCCATGCCTCTCCTTCAGGGACCCTGAACAAATCCAAAAGATCTAAAACACCTGGTATGAAAAAAGTGATTATAATGCCTGGAACCCTTGAAGGATAACTTGACGTTTCTCAACGACTGACAGACCTTTTAACACACACTTTGTTCCAAAAACACACTGAAACTAGTGATTTCCAGGATGCAGAGGTATTTGTTGCTTCCAAGGTTCCTGGCTATATTGCACCATGTTCAGGCCTTTGCAGGGGTATGGGGATCTCTCAGGAGTTTGAAGGCATCCTTGAATACATTCCAATATGTTTTTGAAGGGGAGCTTCCTAAAGGATTCCAGGCAATAATGAATACATATGAACCACCTTAAATATTCACAACCACCTTAACATCCCCTTGGGCCTCTTCTAAAATTCCCCAATACACTCTGACATGCCCCCCTGGGATACCTTCAAGGGACCATCGAAGATCCAAAACGGTTCCTGGAAACCCATTCAAGGGCCCCTGGCCCCACACGGCCATAATGATCCAGCGGACACAGACAACACATTTCGGCTGGAGGTTCCTGCAGCTCCGTGGATCCTCCTGTCCCAGAGTCAGCCGGCTCTCAGCATCAAAGCATTCCTGATGTGGAAGCTGCAGCCCGGGGTGGCCGCTCGTAACCTCCACAATAAATTAAGACGAAGTGGCAAATAAAGCTGCACCTGCAGGCCTGACGTCTTCACCCCCAACACATGGAGGAACCATCAAGAGGCACTGTCCTCATCTGGACAAAGATGTGATAAAAACTAAGACACAAGCACTATGTTTCCTAGTAGGCTATATTAGTCCAAAATTACGTTTTTCCTAAGACTGTAACATTCTTATTTTAATTACTGTATATTAACTATGTCAAGTTTTATTTGTATTTATGACATTTACAACACATGCAAATCCTTGGGTAACTAAAACGTAATATGTCTTATAATTATTTATAAAGTCAATGATAGGCCATCAAATAACAAAAAAGCAACACAAGATTAAAGTAAAAAAATGTTTTTACAATTTATCACGTGACTTTAATATATAATAATGTTCGAACGAATTTCGTTTTTTGCGATACAAATCTCTATTCAACAAATTGAAAGATATAAATGATTCATCCATAAAAAAAAACTAACAATTATGATTCATTTATTTTTTTACTAAAATAAATGTAGTGCCAAGTTAGTACTATTCAAACAGGACCAAATGGAGAACTACTCTTTTAAACGTACGATATTTTCCTTTAAGGCTCGCTTTGTTCGTTAGTTTCACAAGTGGCTGAACAAAAGGTCAACATTAGGTTCCACGCTACAGTAGCTGGATGTATTGTTCTGTTGTCAGTTCCCATGGAAGTCGGTTGGCACTGAGTAAATGCTGCGATGTCTCTTTTTTCTTTTTGAGTCAGGCTTTCAGTCAGCAAACTGCAAACAAAAAGACAAACATAAGTTGTTCACATTCCTCTTTCAGATTTAGGAGTCACACCCAGACACGTAAAAAAGAGGCAAGCTACAATAACCTGAATACGACGTAGGCCTTTCACAAAAAATTAACACAATGTCAAATTTTATTTTAACCTTTAAAAACAGTATTAAGACGACAGAAAACAACGAATTCCGTTCATTCAGGCGAAGAACGTGTATAAAATAAACTTTTAAACGTTGGCTAATTTTAACGTTTTGTGCTTTTATTATTTTAATGTCGTCATTTTCATTGGATTTATATTAAAATGTTATGGATGCAGTGTGTTCTGCATTCAATGACACGGTAAATGCTTCAAGATGCGGGTTAAATTAAAGGGGTTTTATGATTTGGGATTGAGTGTTGAGATCAGTTGAAGTTTGTCGCTGTGGGTATATTTTAGGTAAAGTTGGACTTGTTGTGTGTGGGACTCTGCATGCTGACAAGGTGTTTTTCTTCTTCAGGTGTGATTGTTGTGAAAACATTGTAATCATTATCCTCAGTTAGCCTACTTGTTGCTTGAGGACAGACTGTAACAACCTGCAGATCACAACGTTATCAGCTGTCGATCTGCTCTGCTGCTTGATGTGTCAGTGATATTTACACACATCACAGATCAGCAGGATACAATGTGCAACACCAGCTTAATACAGAAGATATGTTATGTGTGGCCCGCATATAAGCTGTTATAACCATATGGTAAAAAATGTTTTCCAAAAAAAGCTATAAGCATTTACTATTTCGTTTTTTGTTCTATTTGCACTGGATCTGATGCTAATAATCAACCATTTTGAGTTTTATTAAGGGTGACTGAACATGAATACATAAATACATATATGTTATTGAAGTGAAATACACGAATAACTGGTAAGAAAAGGGCACCGTAATTCTGTTTTCCCATCAATTTAAAAACATGACCTAATTTACCTATTTTTAGGGTAAATTAGCCAGCAGTGAGATTTTGTCCATTCATTATTTTAGCATTATTGAACGCATACTCAATTTGATGTTAAATGTTTCTATACATGCTGTTGATTAATCATTTTGACTATAGCCATGTGGTGGTAACTTTATCTAGCAAATCAGAATAAAGCGTATGGTATACTTGATCAACACAAACTATACATAAGTAACAAATCAGTGTCCTCCCCCGCAGTAAACTGAAAAATTAAACTTCCATTGTGATCTTCTCATCTATAAAAGAAAAGACAAAGAAACTATTGAGCGCATGCAGGGAATAACTGCTCGTAATCCTATTGGTGGGTTCGCGCTCGGAAGCAGCCAATCAGAGGCCAGAGAAGGCAGACAGAAGCGCTTCATAGGAGTGGCGCAATGAGTGTGTGCTTCAGAGGAAATTTGGATCTCTTCGGAGTACACACTCATACAACCACTCAATTAGCAGCTCATTACAAGCCTGTTGTGGAGTCGCGAGTGTGTGTGATTCATCACGTCACTGCTTAACGACGTCATACACTGCTGTAAAGAAGAACAACTCGGGACAAGATCGCTGAATCAACTTGATCAGGTAAACTGGACTACTTTCTTGTCTTTTTATGCACCATTACAGAATAACATAACTCTAAAATGGCCAATTAAATACAGGGACTTGACCATTGTAATGCCAACCACTTAGACCTAAGGACATTAGGACTAAGCACCCATGCTTAGACTGCGTGTTTGGACACCGAGAGGAGCGATGACCGAAGTATGGTTAGAGTCAGACTATTAATGGTCTGATAGCCTACATTGTAATGTTAGTCTCTTGCTGTGACTTGTTTTTGGCTAAAAGTTATTCAAATATGCTCACCGTATTCTTAGATTTGTGAAGAAAATAAACGTTTATTATGGTTTAATATCTGCAGTAGCCTATAATCTGAATCGCAGTAATCGTACTGTTATGTGTGCCTATCGACAGCATAACGTTAAAGGTTACGTGTGTTCACTTTTTCGTTTCTTATTTCTATTTATGCTACGTTTGTACAAATTAAGAAGTCAAACACTAGGCTATTGTTTTTTTAATCTTATAGTTTTCTTTTGAGATAACCCCTTTTGTTTTAAGACATGTAGCCTATAGCTCAGATGTAAAGTAACACTACAAATGACAAAACAATTGAAATCTAAAGATTTAAAAGTTAGTTTAAACCATCATTAAAATAATGCAAGTTTGAGATGAGTATAGGCCTAATGATATCGGATATTATAGAGACATGGGAGTTTCCTCACATAATGATGTTGAGTGAATGTTACTCAAGTGCCATTTCAACAGCCGTAATAATATGGGCTACAGTCTGATAATATTTAATATTTCTCTCCAGACATAAACTGGCTGTAGGCCTACACACAGCCGGCGGAGGACTCGGGCAGTCATGTCAGACAACGCCGGTTGCGAGTTTGAAATCGACGTAGAGAGCCTGGAGACAGAGAGCGACGACCAGGCGGACTCCTGCAGCCGCCCCGGGTCGGCGCCGCTCGGAGAGGACGAAGCAGAGGGCGGGAAGGGCGACGACAAGCCGGCCCCCAGCGGCATGGGGGAACAGAGGAAGCTCAGCCGGACTCCGAAGTGCGCCCGCTGCCGAAACCATGGCGTGGTGTCCTGCCTGAAGGGACACAAGCGCTTCTGCCGCTGGAGGGACTGCCAATGCGCCAACTGCCTGCTGGTGGTGGAGAGGCAGCGGGTGATGGCGGCGCAGGTGGCCCTGAGGAGGCAGCAAGCAACGGAGGTAGGCCCGGAGAGTGTGAGAGTGTATGGATAGCCTATATGTGTCGCACGGAGGATTGTGGTTCTTTACAATTCTGCAGAAACCTTGACGTGTCTAATCAGCAAAAGTAAAGTATTAAATTCGACCCACATTAAACGTAATTTCCCTTTATTTCACCTCCGTCAATACTGCTTTCCTGAAAGTACAGGCCTTGAATTATGCCAATAACAAACACGATTAACAATACAACAAAACATCTAAAAAAGACTCATACTTTAGTTTACGTCACAAGGAGCCTTTAAGTTTAAGTTTATTCACCAAGACCTCTCAGTCCTTTTTTAAATCAGCAACAATTTTTAAATCACGATCTTACAAGTCAGGGTCAATTACCCCCTTTTTATTATTGTTATTTATCCACAAGTTATCTATGTGTTTATGTTAAGACAGTTTGGTTGTCCCTCTGATTAGCCTATACCTTACATGTGACTTAATTATTCAACGTTAATAACAATTAGCCTAGGTAATTCGCTTAAAGTTATCTTCTTACTGTATATTACTTTAGTATTGGTCTTCCTATTCCAATCAAACGTATCTTTTATATCCTTTTCTATTTATTTGATCTGCAGTGCCACCATTAATAATCATAACAGTGTTGAAAAAACAGGCCTTTCTGGTTTTTCAACAGAAACCTTATTGTTCAGTGTTAAATGTCTTAATTTACAGTAATACAACAGCAATTCGTGGCTGACGTGTTTTCCTCTCTTTGTTCAGCCACTCCAAAGTCACCAACAGCCTCTTAAAAATAATACAGTTTTGTTTTCCACCCACACTTGAACTTTCAATTTTGGAAGCAGATTTAGGTTTAGTTCGGTATTTAACTTTGGGGGTGTAGTGCAACAGATTTATGGTTAAGGGTTCAGCTGTGAATGTAGTTCTTTAGTGTTCTACCATTTCTTTTTGGCTGACTGAATAAACAGGAGTGTCAATCAGTGGTTCTCAAAATGGCTTCTCAGGAGGGCTTCTTACTGTTATGTTGTCCCAGCAAATGATATAGCTAAATATCTCACTATCCCGCTATTTATTATACATTTCAGTTTAAAAAAAAACACATATCTTCCTTAATGATCTCCTAAAAGCAAAATCTGCTATAGCTGCTAGTTAAATTCAGATATTGTAGAATGTTTGCCGTGAAGTAATGAACCACATAATGATTTTAAAGATATTGCAATCATCACCTGTCTGTAATTTATCTTATTTCTCATATGTATTTGACATTTTAATAATATTTAACATTAACGTTGTGGGTTTGGCCTATTCCTCATGTTCAATTGTTAAACACAGTGATCCTGCTTTTATATCACAAATGTATTTCACTAAGAAATACAAGAAAACAGTAACATGACTCATATGTGGACATGGACTTACTGTGACAAATCAGGCATTTTTAAAGGATCAAGGAAAACATCCTGACAGCAGGTCTTTAATGTTTTGTTTTCTCTATTTATCAGGATAAGAAAGGAATATCTGGGAAACACATTCCAGCAGAGAGGAGGACGATATATCAGCGACATATTCGACCGTCCACCATGCTCGCCAAAAGCATCCTCGAAGGTAACTAAGGCAACAAATCTGACAAATAGAATCATGTTTTAGATATTCCTGATCCTTTTTTATGTTTCTCTTGGCTCATCCTCTGTCCCTGTTTAACCCTGATAAAACCTTAATTTATCCTGTGGCTTGTCTTTGGATTTTTTTTTTTTCACAAACAACTCCGAAAGAGTGATATGGACTTGTTAACATGCAAGCAGAGACTTCATAAAGTTTTTCCACTTGAGTTCACTACATTTCATCTCCAGCACTGCTACATCATGCAAATAGGATTTCATTATTGAGCGTGATTTATATTTTCTTCAAACCAGATTTTTTTGTTGCATTTTTGTCAGTGTGAACATTCCTGCATGCATCTGTTTTAATCCAACAAATCACATGCTTGAATTAAATGTGGGTTCTTTTCGTGGCAGGATACCGTCCGGTGCAGTGTGATCCATACATGCCAGCCGGCCCGTCCCTCCCCCCGCCGCTGAGCGATCGCATGAGGAAGAGGAGGGCCTTCGCCGACAAGGAGCTGGAATCCATCATGCTGGAGCGGGAGTACAAAGAGCGAGAGTTGCTGGAGAACAGCCAGGCAGCCTCGCTCATCTTCCCTAACAGCATGGCCCACCACACTGCAGAGTACAACTACAAGACAGCTTACTCGCCCGCAGGTCAGGTTGAACCCCAGCCCAAAGAGCTGTGCAACTTCCTGGATCTGTCCATGCAGTACCCCGCCGGCTCCGCCAACGTGGAGCTCATCGCCTCCAACGTCAGCGTAGCCACCACCTATCGCCACTACCCGCTGCAGCCCTCGCGAGGGGGCTTCATGATGTGGCCCCGTGGTGCAGCCAACCTGGGCGATGCCCTGCTCTACCAGCAGTGCCTCTTCAATGCCACGGCGGTGCAGAACATGAAGCCAGGTGCAATGTGGGAGCCCAAGGTGATGCCTGACGAGAGCCATCCGTCAGAGCAGGAGGCTGCGGCTGCTCTCGCCGCTAAAGTGGAAGGATCCCGAGCAGCTGCGGCGCAGGACTCAGCAGACCCTCAGCGGGCTGATCCCAAACCCCCCGGTGTCACCCAGAGGGAATGCTCAGCCTTCTCTCCACCCAATAGGAGCTTCGGACAGTCCTTCCCCAACAACTCTCATTCCCAAAACTCCAGCCAAGTCCTGAACAAGCTGAGCAAGGACAACGCTAAGCTTTCTGTGAAACTCAACTCCTTTCACTCGCTCATCCAGCACTCGCTGAGTGAGAAAAGCGGCGGCGGTGCCGGGCTGGAGCTCAGGGCTCCATACTGCAAAGAGCTCTTAGAGGAGGCCGCCCGGAAATTCAGGGAGGGCTCCGCCAAAGACATTCAGGCTGTGAAAATCAGCAACAGGTACGCTAAAGACTTTCTGTCCAAGCCTGTGGGGACCAAGATGGCGTCCAGTGAGTCTTTGTCCTTCTCTGTGGAGGCCATACTGAAGAGACCCGCGCCTGCCATGAGTCGAGCATTCCATTAATCTCCCCTTTTCTTGCACTATAATCGTCAGGTTTGTCTCAGCTAGAGGGTCAAACTAAATCCTGAACCCCGGCACTGCATTGGAAACTAGACCAGCTAGAACATATTTGTTTTCCCTAATGTAATATTTATGTACAGTATATTATATTTTACATGTGCATGTTTTAATAACTTTATTATGTAGAGTATTTAAACATTATCCCAACGTTTTCCCCATGTCAATAAACTTTGAAAGATTGAACTCTTCCCATTAAAAGTCTTGTATTTCATTCTATGCTATGGGTTGTGACATGTTTAACTGTGAACAGGTTTTTGTTTCGGTCAGAAGTTAGTCTACACCCACTGTTTAATCACTGCCGTTTTTATTCACCTAACCCCAACCCACCAAACGGCAGGTATTAATACAAAAATGGAATTGATCAAAATCAATTTTTTACCATTTATCCATAAAATAAATTAATAAACGTATTTCTCTTTTGTAATTTAGAGTTTCTCTGGCAGGAAATAGGGTAATAAGGCAGCCAAACCTTTTTACATTTTATTTTTAAATAATAAATGTTTACATATTTTTTGTAAGATTTACAAAATAAGTCACATTCACATGTGTGTTGTTGGAGAAGTGTTATTATAGGTATTACCAATCTAAATCCAACGACAGCAAACAAATGACCTATACTGTTGATCATTAAAAAATCTAATAAAATAAAAATAAATGAATATCTTTGTTGACAAAAATGTAATTTGACATTACACATTTATTGTCGACTGAAACTATAAGATTCTCCAGAAGTGAGGGGCTCATTTAACATTTCGGGGCTTATTTGACTGAAACCATTATGTTTAAACCTGACATAATTTCTATGAAATATAGAGGATTTATTTTATAAACATCAACAAAAAGAGCATCAGAGTTATGTTTTAAATAAATTGACTTGGATTTAATTTCAGTATCCTTCACTAATCCTCGGTTCACATTATAGGATTATTGCCCGACTATTTTCATGATATAGTGTATTTGTATAAAACACAGGTCACACAATCAAAACACACATGAAGTGTGGATGTGGACTAACATGATATCAGCCCATAAATCTGTTCAAGATGCATTTCTCCACTCATTCCTTTACACTTACGACTCTTAATGTGTGTGTGTGTGTGTGTGTGTGTGTGTGTGTGTGTGTGTGTGTTTGCTGAAAGACAGCTTCGAACATGGGTTTCACATGAGCTGCAGAACACTGATGCGTTAGATAATGAACAAGACGAAAGAGCTCTCTTTTTTTTCAAACTCATTCATCTTTTCTTTCTGGCAACAACTTTCGAATTTAATCAGCCTCAATCCGACCCGAAGCACTTTAAAGCTTTATTTTCACAGTATTTCTTTTGAACTTCTTCTATTCTTAAGCCCACTGAGACATCTGATGTCAGGATGATATTGTGGATGTGTGATCGTTTCAAAGAGAGTCCTATTGCTGCTGTAATTGGATTTGGGCTGATGATGACATTTTGTGTCACCAGAAAAAGATGACTTCATTTTAAGTAGCCTGTGGAGACACTTTTTTTTGTTCAGTGTGAGAGAGGTGCGGTGGAAATACTCAGATCTATTAGCTCAGTAAAAGTAGTAAAACCACAGTGAAAGAAACCGTTTGCTCTAAGCATTCAAATTCAAAGTGAATTACAAAAGTATTAACATAAACGTACCAAACTACTGTGGCTTAGTCCTTGCTGCACTTTCCCTTCTATCTTTCTAATAAAGGCCAATCACTTTAATGTTGAAGCTGTTAAAAGTGGAGTATTATCTTACCCTATGATTTTACATCACAATTAATACGTTGATAGGCTATATAAATTGTATTATTAACATGAACATGCAAAGTAACAAGTTGTTAATTTTATCGTAAAATGTAAAAGTTATTCATTTTTGTTTTTATAAATACAGCACTTGAGTTAAGCTTGGTCTTTTTAAATTTGTACTGTTTATTTCCCATCTGTGCTTCCTTTTTGCCACTGGGTTATACTGTTTGTGTAAATAACTTCAAAGTTGTATTTAGAGTAATACAAGTATTTTATGTACTTTCCACACCTTATTATTAGCTAATATGGAAACTGTGTGTGTGTGTGTGTGTGTGTGTGTGTGTGTGTGTGTGTGTGTGTGTGTGTGTGTGTGTG
>CALSBZ010046654.1:528493-542634 GCA_943591055.1 Gobionotothen gibberifrons | reverse complement strand
CAGTGTAGTTCTCATTCTCAATGCTCTTATGCACTCAAAATAGCATAAGTACTCAAATGTAGACACACCCTTAAACTTCAGCATTTAGTAAAGGAACCACTCTCTTATAGCCCACTCACACAGGTGTTTTTGCTTATTTAGCTATATTAGAATAAGTATATACAATCTTTGCTCGACTTTCATGTCCTTGACCCCTGTGTGCACCTGTTGAAGCATGAAGACTTGCACTTTTTATTGCTCCTATTGTTGCATTGAGTTTGGTGATCTGACCCTTCAGGTTCCAACACAGCTCGCCCCAATTTTAACGTGAGATATAGTTCTGCTCAGTCACAATAACTCAAAACACCTGTGTGCAAGTCCTTTCTCCACTGTTGCCTGACGCTGCCCTGTTAGGACCAAACAAATAAAATAACATGTGGAATTTATCTCAAAGGTTTCCAAAAGTGATTCATCCCAACTTAACTATACTTAATAACAATTGTTCACCCAGTTAACAGTTCCATCCGATTTCCCCAGTGAATGTCATCTGAATAACATTAGCCGTCAGTGCAAAGCTGCTGACCCCTAAAGGTTTTAGGGCGAGGCTTTAACCTTGGAGTTTGTCTGACAAAAGCTGTTGCCACTGTGACACTTTGGCCCTGTTTAGTCAACACGGCCTGTGCTATTCTTTCTGTTTTCACATCAACACATTTAGTCTGCTCTACAATACAGTGTGAAGAAACTGGTTTCCATTTCTTATCTCTCTCCGGTGGTTGAAGAGGCTGTTTACACTGTCACCTGAATAGCACACAATCTGCTTGCTCTAAATCTTTGTGTGAAGACAGAAAGAGTTGCGAACAATGATCTGACGTGACTTTGATAGGAATGCATTTATTGCAGGATTAGGGTTGCCAAAATGTTGATGATTTGCAAAGAACATGGATTTGCATTCTTAAGACTTTTTAACAAATGGTGAACTAAAATGTATACTTTGTATTTAGACTCATTAGCTTTAGTGCTACATGCCACATAACTGCTGGTTCAATTAAAACAGAGGCGTTACATACAGTCTCCCCCATTTCCTGTTGGCTTCTTGTCAACTGTCCAAAAGATTCAAAAATGGAGCCAGCATCAAATGGCCATTCGATGACCTGCAGTTTTTTGGTAATTCCCCAATAGCTTCCTTTTTTTAGAACCGGAGCTTGGTGATAGTTCCTTACCCTAATTTGGCGACTCCGGTTTAGGCCTCCACCAACGCTATATACTGTATTCCAGCCTTTTCATCATAGTAATGTAGGTTTTCTTTTAATAAAATAGTCTACTTTATTAGTATTTTAACTTGTCAGTTCTTGGACCTGTTAATGTGTTTTTGTACATGCAATGTAAATGCAATGTAAATGCAATGTAAATGCAATGTAAATGCAATGTAATGTAAATGTAATGTACAACAATTAGCTAAAAGAGACTCAAATGCAACATAGAGTTCTGTGTCTTTGACACCACCCTTTCACATGTAGTCAGAATAATTGTACAAATAGAAAAGTGTGCGATAAGTGAACCCATGACTTGGTACTGGTCCAGGAAGTGAATTATTACATTTACTTTAAGGAAATTGTTGTCAGCAATACCTGTCTGCAAGTTTGTCCCAGCAGGAGAAACTGAGCAGATCGTACTCAGGGTCAGAAATGAAATCCAAAGCCTGTGGATGAAAAATAACACCCCGTATATTTGACTCCACCTTTACATTTTTACAAGACTTTTTCTTTTTAATGGTGCTACATGAAAGTGTTTTATGGAGAACCTGCGTGACACGAGGGGGATACCACCTCTGAAGTAGTGTTGGGACACTTGACTCATCCAATACATCACCTGTAAGTCTATCTTTGGGAAAGACAGCCAACCTGCCTTTGATCAGGGCGAAGGCAGAGTCAGTGCCTTCAGTTTCAGGGGGATGGGGTTATTCCACACAGTACTGCACAATACAAATCATATGTGTCACATGTTAGCCAGAGAATGGCTTTAGTGTACACACAGAAAACAGGTGGTTAAAAACTTTCCTAAAAGGGGGTAAACCTTTATAATCACATTTAAAGGGTGCTTAATCTATAATCAACTTGTGGCATCTATAACATTCTGGGATGGGAAATGAAATGAAAACGTTAACCCTTGTATGGTGTTACAGTAGGCTCAAATTGACCCATTTTGAATATTCACTTGAAACTCCATGGCCTTTGATCCATTTCTGTAAAGAACATGTAGAATACAACATTCTTTTTAGACTTTTGCTAAAATGCCCCCACACATTTACGTCCTTCGTAAGATGCTCCGGGCCATCCGGACACAATCCTACACACAGACATATAGAAACACACACAGAAACACACACAAACTCACACAGACAGTAACAATATGCTCTGACAAACGGCTCCTGCTTTCCCACATGTGGATTTTTACATAAAATATACCTTTATCAACAAAAAAAACCGAATGACACTTGCATTGTTAATTGTTAACATATATGAATATTAAAAGTTATGTATGTTGTTGGGAATTGAGATAATACAAATGGATAAGTTTAAATATGTTATAGTTAAGTATTTAGAAGTCAAACACTGTCATACTAATGGTTGACATTAAGAGTTGAGTTTTTTCTGCTTTTGTGTTTAAAGCATATGCTTTTTATGGAAAAGACTCAAGCACCTGATATAGAATAGACAAGAATAGGAAAAACCTCCACTGTGTTTTTTTTTTTACTCAACTTCACACATACCACTTCACCACTGCCTTAAACAGTCACCATAGTGCAGAATATTAACACTGAAACCGGAGCTTCCATTTCCTGTCCAGTATGCCGTTAAACAGGTGGTTTGATGCAGCCTCCAATAGGATTTACACTGCAGAACTCATTATTAAGAACCAATGAGGCCTAAAATATTTTCACCTGTTGGAAGAAAAAGGTCCCGAGTTCTTTCTGACAACTTTGCCTCCTGTGAGAATGAACAGCGGATGTTCAGATACGAAAGAAACAAGCTAACAATATGAAACGAGCAGAAGTCAGATTAAAGATCAAGTGTATGTTGATTCTCTAAAATGCCATATAATGTTTGAGTGCAAGGTAAACTGCTCCACCTGTACTACATTTATCAAGAGTTTCTGTGGAGGACGGCAGGAGGTCTTTCAACATGTGCTACTCAGCTGCTCGCCTTATAGAGGAAAACATGCACATGGTAATGGAAGGCAAGATTTACGTTCCAGCTCTGACAAAAAAAAGAGAAAACTCCTCCAAGCCACATTTCCTACGGGGTGATTATTGCTCCGATTGAAAGGATGATGTAACAGAATATATCTGTGATACTAATGACTCTTGTGGTTTGCATGTGGAACAACTTCCCAAAGTCCTAAACTTCTCAGGTAGCAGAAACCTGCTGCTGTGTGGAACATATCGTTGCTTTGCTTGTCCTCCATCATAAGTAATGTGTGTAAAGAAAAAAAAACCTAAAAGGCAGGAAAAATATCCACTTCCTCTGTGCCTGAGAGGGAAGTGTCGACAGCTGAAGTCCTCATGTGAACAGGCCAAGCGGTTTCAGTGCTTTACTTCTTGAGTAAAATACGTAAAAAGCCCCCGCAGGCCCCTTCAAGGTAAAATATGTGTGCTTAAAAAATGCTATTAGGTGACTGAGTGTTGATAGGCTTAATAACTCATCGTCTTTTCGATTGGTTTGGACAGGGTCGGAATAAAAATGAAGCCTCTGTTAAACAGCTAAAGTTAGAATGATGTACAGTACAAAATACCAAGTACCAATCTTGATGCAACCGTTGATAGTTTTTAATCAAATATTGAAGTCGTTTTTCAGATGATTTCCTCCAGTTATCAGATAACTGTTTCAACAAAAGTTAAAGTGTAATCAGGTAATGAGGAAATAGCTGAATGTGCTAATCTGGGAATTGTATTAAATAGGACATATTATGCTCATTTTCAGGTTCATATATGCATTTAGTGTCTCTACTGTGACATGTCTCCATGCTTTAATGTTCAAAAAGGCATTTATTGTTCTCATACTGCCTGTGCTGCAGCACCTCTTTTCACCCTCTGTCTGAAACCAGAGCCCAGTATGCTCTGATTGGTTAGCTGGTCAGCTCTGTTGTGATTGGCCAACCGCTTAGAGATGTCCCGCCCCTTAGCCTATGATGTACAATGTGTGGAGCGCTATCCAATGTAAGCAAGGGTGTTACATAGTGATGTCACTATGTTGCAGAAGTAAACAAAGGAGTCCAGTGGAGGTGGTTAGGAGAGAAACTCCCTCTGGAGCGAACACAGGGATTTGAACCTTTGTAGACCATTTACATGCACAAAAAACAATATAACGCACTACAGGAAAGGGAAAACCCCAAAAGCAATATTGTGCCTCTTTAATGCATCCATGACAGGGTCAACTGCAGCAGCAATTGTTGTGTGTTGCACGAATAATGCAGAGAATCAAAACGATTTGTACAGCTCTAATTACTCGAGTGCTACTCTGGATGGATTTCTTATCTTTGTCCACTTGCACCTGTTACATTTATTAAAGGCTTTCCATGTGTCCATGCTACATGACACTGGAAATGTTTAATATAATTAAGCAACATGGCTCCATTGAATCAGATTGAGAAGCTGAGGAGCTCTGATTTCCACTCCACTGTAATCATGTTCTTATTGCCTACTTTCTCCTGCTCCACCACAGGTGAGCTGAGCTCGGCTCTACAGCCATGACCTGCTTCTACTGCACACTCACAACAGCTGCAGCTTTCATATACGAACATTTGATATGAAAAAGGAAAAACATCTGATCTTGAACGGCATCAGCAATATTCCCATCAGTGCAGCAAAGACTCACAATGTGGATCCGTAAAGATTAGAAATGAGCTGTAATTGTAATAATATTAGAGGCTACAGTAGCACATGCTGTGTCGTGTCAGCCATGTGTTTTCATATGTGAGCCTCCTTTACCGGCTGTAACATTAAAATAGTCCGGGAGCCAAAGCCTGATTTTTGGATGAACCTTGTTTCGTCTGATAACGTTTTTTTTCGCTTGGAGGTACCTCTTCAAAATACAGGAGGGTGCCCGGTGATATCCCTTGAGCATTTTCGGATATTAACCCCTTCATGGCAAAAACGCCAAAATCCCAGAAAAATAAGGATTTATGAGATTTCATGCAAAATACTCAAATCAAATGCACCCAATTTACTTTCTCCAATGTGTATTCAATAGGAGTACAGGAAGGTGCCCATTGATAACCTTTGAGCATTTTCAGATATTAACCCCTTCATGCCCAAAACGCCTAAATCCCAAAAAGACAAGGATTTACTGTATGAGATTTCATGCAATAATATTGAAATATATTCAAATCAAATGCATCACATTTGCCTTCCCCAATGTTTATATTCATACAGTGCATTGTATTATAAATTAAATCTTATTAACCCTTTCAAGCTGACCCAGCAAAACATACTTTTGTAGTGCAGTGAATTCTGCAAAGTCAATGCAAGCAACTGTGTGCCGTTTATTGCCAACAACAAAAATGAAAGGCAGGCAGATTGTTGCTCATTATCATATAGAAATGACACATTACACATATTGCTGATGATCATCTAGTGTTAGGATCTTGAGCAACCCACCCTGAAACATGCACAGAACATTGTGCATGGCAAACCATGCACTTTACAACTGCACTTCTTGGAGTTGCAAGGGGTCTCACTCTTGCAGCCACATGCACCTGATCATCTCCAAAATGTAATCTGGGACACGTTTGGCATCTTCTGGTAGATGGGTTGGGATCAGTGACCTGTTACACGTATCTTTTTTCCATTCTAATTCCTCTGGGTTCAGTGCTGGCAGCAGGTTTACATTGAGACTTCGCCTGAAAGTGGGCCCTCTTAACATTCTCAATGAAGGCTTCATTTGATGGTGGTAGAGCAGCAAGGTTTGGAGCAGACATATGTCCTTTTCCATTATTTCCCCCCCAGACAAAGCCTTGTGTGGGACATGTCTGTGTTCTCCTTTATGTCATAACTGGCTGAGATGAAGGCAGTGGCTTGGTAGAGGACTTGCTGGAATGGTGCATCCATGTTGCTGATAGTTCATACCCAGCTTTCAGGACTTTGATGACAGAGCCTTTTCCCAACCCATTGTAAGACGCTACAGTGTCACATCCCGATATGGCATGGGCTGGTAAAAGGTTCTTGACAATTTCTGAATGCTTGGACAGTGTCGCCTTGATGTCCACTATTGCTCTTTCCTTGCGGGGGGATTCCATGATGAGTGGTACATCCAGTCCTGCCTGATGGTAATGGTGAAGGAGTAGGACGAACACATCTGTGTCATCAGAAACCACAGAGATTTGATGGGCTTCTCCAGCACACCCCAGGACTTGTTGGACAATGATGGTGTCAGCTTCTTCCTGCTGATTTTCTAGCTCATATCGGCTCCTTCTTTCTTCCATCCTGATCTCGATGGGGCATGAGTCCTCCCCTGTCACCACCAACTTGTGTTTGTTTGTGCCCCGTAGATGGAAAAGCCTGTCTTCGGTCAGTTCCTTAAATAGTAATAGGTTGAGCTGTTTCTTGTTTTCATTCCGGAAAAAATTCAGGAAATGGATGACAAGACAACCTTCTGGGCTGGTAGCTTAGTTGATAGTAGGAGATGATGTTTCCTACTGACCACTGTCTCCCTGACATCTCTGGTGACAGACTTGATACTGTAATTATAGTATCTGTCAAAGATGAGGTAGACGTCACTCTCTGACAGGTATGAAATCAGCCGTGTTTTAACATTATCAATAAAATCAGCGACAGTACCATCAACTGGCCAGTGTATGGTCCAAAGAAGTGCTGATCCATCAATGACAGTGACATCTGCATCACCGGCATTCCTCCTGGAGACTTCCACCTGGAGTGACTTCTTCAGTGTGGACTTGGCTTTACAAATTCGCATTCCGTCCTCTGTGAACATGGCAGTTGGGACTGGTGCCAGCTCATAGGCGAGGACATCCTTCACGTCAACATCGTGGTCACTAGAGAACAGTGCAATGGTCCTCAAATAGATCACATTTAGGTCATACATTTTGGAGTCGCCAATTTTGATGGATTTGGTTGTTGTTGCCATGGTCTTCACTTTGCTTGAGATGGTGTTGTAAAATCCCTCTGGTCTTTTCAAATTGTTCTAACATTGCCTCTCCAATCTTTACAGCACTGTCTACACTGGCAGTTGGAGGGGCTATCTTGCCACATACAGTACATCTTGCCAAATACAATCTGGAGGCAGAATACGTATGACAACAACATCTTGCAATTATGGTTTGATTACATTATTACAGGGTATATTACACTTTAGATGAAATGGTTACAACATGTGTTAGACGTGACATGAAAAGCATATACAAAAACTATAGAAAAATCCATTGTTCTGGATCTCAAAAGCTCAATGGGTTCATCCAGCGACCTGTTTTGCTGGCTTGGCATAAAAGGGTTAATATTCATTCATTTGGAACACTTGACCTCCTTTATGAATAAACATTGGAGAAAGCAACATTTGGTGCACTTCGTTTGAGAATTTTGCATGAAATCTCATAAATCCTTATTTTTCAGGAATTTGGGAATTTTGGGGTTAATATCCGAAAATGCTCAAGGGATATCACCGGGCACCCTCTTGGATTTTGAAGAGGTACCCCCAAGCTACAAGAAACAGATGAAACAAGGTTCAACCCCACGGCTCCCGGACTATAAGGTGATGTTCACATTATTACAAGAATAATTAACCCTAACCCTATTTGGGGTTAGGGTTCAAATGTTACTCTGAAATGGGCCACTCAATCAAGATAACCTTTTGGTACTTTAATTACATGTTGGTGCTAATATGTGGTTTCTTTGGTAAATAATTGGATGCAATATTTTTGGTATTTCTACACTCCGGCATTGCTTTTTATTTACTTCCTGCACCTTTGTCTTAAAGGGGCGGCAGTGATTCTGTGTTGAGCCACCTGAGCCGTGTGTCTTATCTATCTTCGAAGATTGATGGGAAAGCCAGATAGCATGTGCAGTGTTTTACTGTGAGCTGCTCTTCTGTTTTCCCGCTGGAAAAAAACCCTCACATCCATGAAACACACGTTTTTTAGCATCCCGGCTGAACAGGAAAGGGGGCTATATAGGCTATAGCATGACATGTGTAAGCAGATCTAGCTGCATTTGAAGTTTTAAAAGCTTCTGCCTGAAAGATTTAGTATTAAGAGAAGGGAACTGTATACGACACCCTTGCAGGACCCCTTATACATTGGAATCAATTTTTCAAAGGACTTCATAAAAGCCCTTATTCCTTTTCCTCTCTTGCCGTGCCATGCTGATGACTCCATTTAAAGTAGGCCTATCCACATTTTTTCCCCATTACTGCTAAGTATCCGCCTCAAATTTTACCTTCACTGACACAACTGAGGTTAGAGTCAGAGTTTAACAGCCCAATTTGAGCCATTTTTTAACATTACATCAGGATATGTTGTGGTATTGTTTGAGGAAAAAATGAATAATACTGGGCTGTGGGGAATGACAAAGCCAGTCACTTCCTACAAATTGACTGATGATGAGAAAAGCAAAGTTGCGGCTCTTAAAAGCTCCCATATGTTTAAAGAGGATGGTTTCTAGTCCCGTCACGCTTCAGTTGGAGAGCTTGTAACAAAAAAAAGAGGTGGGGGGCTGGGGGTGGGGGCAGACGGCTCCCGTTGGCTCTTCATCCCCGGTCATCACCGCTTTCATCAAGATCCACAAAGTTCGTCCAATAACGGCCTAATAAGGTTTATCGCTTCGGTTTATTGTTTCGGCGTTTCCTTGTTAAGAAAATGTCACAGGCTGTGTAAAACTCTCACATGAAAGGGAGGTTCTGGAGCACAGACAACCCCTTTAATGTGATTCAGTTTCAGTGGGCTCACTCGTTTCCCTTCCTCACCATTTAAAACAATCATCCATCTACTACACGCTCTGGTTGGGACGTCCCAAAAGTCACAGGTGTCATCCCTTTCACTGTGTTATAAAATCATAGAATATTATTGTATCCTGTTTTTACCACTTACAAATACATGAAAGAGCATTTGGAGAGTCGGACAATGTAGATCCAATTTTAGATTCTTTGTATACTACCAAGCGGGCCCGGCACCACGAGGGGGCAAAAGGGGGCATTGCCCACTCAGTTGTATTCTTTGCCCCCTCACTTTGAGCCTCATTCATCCATCAAAAAGTACAATAAATGTCACAATTATAAAATAACTTTAAATAATAATTTTCCCCAATACACGTTACTATGTTTAGATCAGATATGTGGGCAGGCAGTCAAGCAACGTGTAAAAAAGCCTCAACCCCAAGTGAGCTTGTAGTCTTAATGTTAGCGTGTGCTTAGCTGTAAACACAGTCAGATGGGTGACCAAAACGTCCCCATTTTCCGGGCAAAGTCCCCGTTTTCGGTGGCCGGTACCCGGTTGAAACTCAAAATGCCAGGTTTTAGGCCTTGGTTTGAACATTCAATCCTGAAAATAAAAAATCAACCAGATTAATTGTTCTTTAATCCTGATATAGAGTAGATAGTAAGTAAGTAAGTAAATCTGATAGGAAGACGAGTTAAGGGATAGAGGAGAAAAGGTTATGGTATAATTACAGAGCCTGTCAATTTATACATTGAGGAAATCAATGTATAAATTCAAATCAATGTTAGTCTGTTAACCAAAGTGCAGTCATCTGATAATGTACTATCTATTATTAAAGATCAGAGGAACAGAACAGAATGAGAGGGGTAAATCCAGAATAAAAATAAAGAAGCAAAGAGATTGTAGAGCAGTGAGAAGGAAAAAAGCTTGGTGTGTCAATTCATTACATTGCCAGTATTTTTCGTTGTTGTGAAAAAAAAATCACCCCACTCTGATTTTTTAACAGCCCCCTCAGTAATTTCATCCTGGAGCCGGGCCTGCTACCAGGTCATTTAGTAGTATCATTTGGACGCGGCCCACAGGTTGAAGAACATTTTCGTACCGGCGAACATTGGTAGGCTACTACAACTCGTTGTCATTAAACCCAAAAATATTTTGCCCATTTGACTTACATTGGGAAGGAGACATCTGTAAATCAGCGGATCATTTTTACTACCAAGTACGACCACCGATATAGGCCTTACTTAAATCAGTTAAAGGTGTAAAATGTGCTACCACCGAATCCAGAGTTATTTATCCTCTCCTCATTTGACTGAGCGGTACAATGCTGATTGGAGGCGGAGCTTAACCAAAACGCAAGTGTGCATACTCAATGGGCCCAGAGACAGGGTTTGCTCTTGAGGGTCAGATCAATTTGGCCTAATTTCTATATGGCAACTTACATAGAAATCGATGGGGTTCTGCCACCAACGCTGTATCCAGTTATTTCTATACATCCATGATTTGGACCAGTCCTGATCAGCTTTTATCGGTGACTTCTCAGACATGTTGAATCTGGGTAGAAGCTAAATTGTCCGACTGGATTATCAGCCTACTAAATCAGTGATTTTACTGTTATTTCCTAAACTATTTTTCTCCTCTGCATTATCATCTTCCACACACTTTGACTGATTAAGTCCTTGAGGAAAAAGCCTTATTGCAGGGTGCATCTTCTGTTGTAACGAAAGTCTTCACCTTGCTGCTCCTCGTTTCCCTCTTTCGCTCGTTCCCACAGTTAAATGATGTAACAGTTAAATGAAGCAGACGATGAGCTTCACCTCCCTGTAAAGTGTGTTAGTGAGATGACTCGAGGGTGGTCTCGGGAGGACCCGGGCCCTTGTAAAGGCGAGGACCTCCCCATCTGTACGCCGCCCTCTTCTGGGTCTGATGGGGCCCGGCTCTCTGTCAGCTTGATGATCCATCCAGCTGGAGCTCCCAAACATTGTGTTACTCCATGGAAAGTCTAGAAAGGAATGTATTCTCATTTAAATTGTTGTCTTTTCCCAAAATCACTCGGTTGCTAGCACATGATTGGCGGTTTGGATAATTTCTGCGATAAAAATATTGCTAAAGTCGAATGAGTCCATTCAGAATTACACCAGTTTCTTTTCATCTTAAAGAGATTGTATGTAAAAGTACTTCTCATTTAAGGGATGGGAGTCTTGACAAAGCACCAAAACAAAGGTGACAAACTATGCAAAAAACGTTCCAATGAGAATTATTATTAAATAATGTCCACACCTGGTAGTCTGAGTGCAACCAGGCCTGTGCTGTTGGACACCAAAGAGCTTCACTGGAGCAGCAGATGTTACATATTGCACCTAATGTCTGTACTTTGACATAGACCTTTCATTTATTTTTGTGTATCCACATGAATATGAAGCCACAGTTCACAGGTCATCGGTGTAATTTGAAGAACATCTAAATAATTCCAAACAAGACAAAAAACAGTTGTATATATAAAATCATGATATTTCAATACTTCTTTATTATATTTCCACCTGATGAATGTAACATTGCTTAAATGCTGCACATTACATAAGCTTGCTTACGCAGGCTATGAATGATACAAATACAGATAGTGTCAGTCATTGACTTTTAGTATACGGATCATCAAGCAACCATGTCAATTAATAGTATTGGTGTTCTCAACCTTCTCAAAGGCCCCTTCTAAACCATATCCATGAAACAGATAACCACTGATTAGGGACGTTTAAGGACCTGATATAATTCAAAGTAAAATAACTTGCTGTTCTGCTTAATACTTCACACATGCTTAATATTCCTGTTCAACAGCTAGTTGAGCAGGTACTGTCCAGTTTGGTTTCTCCGCTTTCTCCGCTTTTTTGAAGTTCTGAACGATGAACTGTTAATAATATGTTAGTAATATCCCATTCAAAAGCAGAAATCTGTCTTGAGATTTAAACAGATGAGGAGTTCTTGTTCAAAAGCAGTTGAAAGATTATTTGTAAGCGGTGGTAACAAATGTTTATCACATGTGAAGTCTTAAGAAACAGCTGATCTTTTATCTGTAAAAGATACCTGTTCTTCCGGGTCATCTAAAATATACAACTGATTTAGGATTTCACTGTGTGTGTATATTATAAAAACACACAATGTGAACAATTGGATATAGTCAGACATGACAAGATATTACATCTTAAGTGTTATCCTGCAGCTGTGACATGAAAACCACAGCCCTCAGACACTCACTCTTCCCTCTCCTCTTCTCTCACATATTTTCCAGTGTGACTCCCTGAAGTGCCCAGCATGGTTCCACAGATTTGACCATCATAGACTAATAGTAACCAGACCTCAGTCTCTCTCTCCTCCTCACCCTTTTTTCGCTCTCTCTGTATCACATGTGTCAGTATTACTCATCCTTCAGTCTTTTCTGTCTCAATTCAACCATCCATCTACATCATCTTTTTTTGCCATTCTTAAAAGAGGTAACGTTCTTCCTCTTCTGTCTCTTTGATGCTCAGTCTCATCAATATGCGTTTTCTGTAGCTGACACTTCAGTCAACTTAAACAATGTTCTTTCTGCTTTGGAGTTTTAATGAATTATTTATATCTGGACAGATAAATAAAAGGTAAGAGTCTGGTTTAAAAGGATACATTAAGATGCTTGCTGTAAACTGTTTTGATTGGGACACAATTCATATTGTTTCAAAGGATTCTTATTTTCATTATTTCACTTAATTGACAGTTAATTCTGCGGTTTAAAAATGAGATGATTTGTATGCAAAGATTTGCTGTAGGCTTTCCATTATGGGGGAGGCAGTATTTTGATTCTTCACTTAAAGAGGACAAATTATGCAAACTTTCAAGTTTCATCTTTGTATGTTGTGCATCTACTGTGACATGTTTCCATGCTTTAATGTTTAAAAAGGTCTTTATTTTTCTCATACTGCTGTGCTGCAGCACCTTCATCTTGTCTTTCACCCTATGTCTGAAACCAGAGCCCAGTCTGCTCTGATTGGTTAATAATTGTTACAAAAATGTAGTAGACTGGAAAGCAGGCTACAATATTGCCCTCTGTATTGTTGTGCGATACTTGAGTGAACACCACTCCACTAACACTTAATTTCACAATTAATCTGCAGATAATTCTGTACAGTCAATGACATTGTTCATTCTCAATACCTCATGGATTTGAAAGTGACTCTCCGCTGGGGTCCCTGAACAGACCGATGCCCCTGCAGCAGTTCCTCTCCAGTTTTAGGGACCTGCAGAGATGATTGTCCCACGGGATATAGTTCCACAATTGAAACCTGAGTTTGCCTGCTGTTACGCTGACGTCCTCAAACCTCCTCAAACATTTTACTTTAAGTCAGCATGGGCCAGTAATCCACCAGTAGACGACATGAGAGAAAGTATATGAAATGGAGAGGACTCTCAAAATCTCATAGACACTTTCACAAGCAAAACGCAGCAAATACTTCTCTCAAATATTTTCGGAATATCAAACCTCTGTGCCATGCGTTACTCTATATTGTGGTATGTATCACATACACAGAGACCAGTGCTTGTAATGTGCAGTACGATGTTCAAGGTGTAACAGTTATTACATTTGATTGAATTGTTATTCCTTTCAGGTACCTCTCTTGAAGCCCAGAATTTATCCCAGAATGCAGTGGACTGAGAGCAGGAAAATCATCTTGGCCCATAGACTGAATATAAGAAGTGGGGGTGACTTTGAAGCCTCGCGTTTTGCAATTTAGCCATCGTCATCGTTGTATCTGGAGTGAATTTTGACAAACAGTAGCAATGTGGATTCACAACTCAAGTGTTGAATAGGAGGCTAATTTTGGCCTGCAAAAAACATGCTTCACACTAAATGTACTTATAACGTACAATGATGTCACTCAAAATAATAATAACATTGCGTCTTTTCGTTGCAGGGAGAGTGTGTACTTTCAGAACAATGGGCCTTCAGAACAATTGGCATTGGCTTTCAGGAAACATGTTGTCGGACAAATGGGTCTATGGCTACAGTTGTTTTTTCTTACAGGGAAACTGTAAGATTGAAGTAAATCTCACCCAGTGTAACCTTTTTAGCCTGGCAGTTTTCTTTTACCCACCATCCTCTTCTTCAGCGGTGTTGCGTATCGCTCACCCTCTGAGCCTGTGTGTGTGTGTGTGTGTGTGTGTGTGTGTGTGTGTGTGTGTGTGTGTGT
>CALSBZ010046654.1:503605-528483 GCA_943591055.1 Gobionotothen gibberifrons | reverse complement strand
TGTGTGTGTGTGTGTGTGTGTGTGTGTGTGTGTGTGTGTGTGTGTGTTGGTTCAGGCAGAGACCTTCCTGCTGATCTGTTACTCACTCTAAGCTGCGTCCACCAGCTGCTGTGTAAACACGGCTGACCAGACGCATGCAGTCAGTGAATCACTCCAGTTCTACAGCTCCAGCTTGGAAACTGACCAAACATTTCTGCAGGCGGCTGGTGCTTTGGTTCCCTGGGTGTTTCTCAATCTCGAGTAAAGCTGCTCCAGAGCCACTATTTCAAGCATACTACGTCATAGAGTGCCGCCGAAGTACTGTTCCAATGTGTAGACTCCACGGTCTTAAAATCCCCACAATGCTTTGCACACAGACCAATTTCCCCAAATCTGTGGCAGAAAATGTAAGGCGGGGCCTCTCATATGAGGCACACCTGCACACTTGCTAGCCTGTTCCACTCTTCGTTTTCCGAATGCCAGGAAGTATTCTTGCCTCGCTTCTGAAGCAAGACGCTCGGAAGACATGTGCTACCAAGCAAGCGTACTCGACATTGAGAAACACCCTCTCTGTACAGGTTAAGATGGTTAAGAAAAAAATAATGCCTTTATAGAACCGGAAACATACCATATTATACACTTGCAGCTGTGTACCTCAGCACACACAAAACATTCAGATATGATACATATCGGGTTTTTTATACGATACAATTCAATTCAGGTTCTGCAATCAACCTATCATCCATCATTAAGCACCAGTTATTGATGCCCAAGAGGAATTCAGGTATTGCAGCAGCATAATAACCAAAAATAATCACAGATAAATAAATAAAAGCCTTCTTAATTTAAATAATAAATGAGTACAAATGGTTAGTGGAAGACTTTGCCATTTTCTGTGGGCTTGACTCAAAAGGACATTGGCACCGCACATGCTCTGTTTTAAGACCAATAAATATAAAAAATATATAAAATACGTCACTTAGCCTATATATAAATAAATAAATAAATAATCTGTGTGTTGAAGCAAAAAAAAAAGTAAAAACATTTGTGCGATTTCAGAATTCATTTATACACCACTGTCGATAATATGGACACAGCCAAACTTTAAGTCAGTGCAACAATGGCATAAAGCAGAAGTTTATCATTTAAAAAAAAAAAAAGATTACAACATTTTAGAAAACTATTATTTTGTTATAATTATTTGCCCTATAGCATTTTCACCATGGGTTTATTTTGGACTTGGTGGACCTATTTCTTCAGGACCACTATTTTGGTTTTAAGTGTGTTCACATGCTGAAACCCACTTAACTGTACCAGATCTCTGTTTTGCAGGATCCTAAAGCAAATGAAGGCACATAAAACATAACATTGGCTGTCGCTGACGAGTAAGTTAACTAGATTGTATCATGTGCATCATTAGAGAGCTGTGTGTGTCAACTCTCAAGATTTAAACGCTGTTTCCTTTCTGGGTATTCAGTACCACATCTGTATATTACCAGCAGAGCAAGACTTTTATCCCATGGAAAGCTGTCTGCAGGATTAAAACAGTCATGAATTCCCTGACCACAGAACAAAAACTGCAAAACCATCTTTAGCATAATAAAACAAAAGAATACAGGGATTGTTAAAATACTCATAGTGAATCGTGCCAGGAGCCGAGCAGCAGGGAAAACAGGCCCCGGACGTGAACCAAACAAGATACATTTCCATCTGACACATGTGTCCCTTCAACCCTACATAAAAGAAAGGTGTAAGTCAATGTGCATGACCTTGCATAAACACTTGCCATAAAAGTTAACACAGAGGATTTGAGTTGCCTCAGCTCCTTGATGTGGGCTCGCTGATGACCTGCACAGATCTGGCCCGTTTGGCAGCTGCTCCTATAGGGCTACTTCAAATCATCAGCCTCGGCAAGAATGACGCAGCTATTTCCGTGCAGGCAGGTTATAGGAAGAGGAATGCTCGCAAAGCCGTAAAAAGAGAAAACGGGATCTGGAAACTAGATTGGAACATATAAAGCAGTGCATTAATCTCTGCTGGAGGTTTTCCTTTTGTGCTCGCAGAGTGACGGTCGGCGATGACCTCTGCATATGTCTGACTGGAAGTTTAATGAGCTGCCTCGACCCCTCGCCTCCTCACTGCAGCTCTTTGGGTGAATTTTGAGGAGTCGAGGCCAGTGGTGGAAGAAGTACTTAAGTAAAAGTACCAACACAACAATGGAAAAGTACTCTACTACAAGTAAAATTATTCAAATGTAAACATAAGTATCATCAGCTTAATATACTTTAGAATCATTGTGCATACATACATAGTGGACCTTGACTGGTATATAATTATATGTTATATTGTTAATACTGCAGATATAAACAACATTTGAGAGTCAAATATATGGTATATATTTATGGTATTTCTTTTTTTTTTTATTCAATTGATGTTTGACTAGTGGTCTTTTTTAGAAATATGGTCATTATTTGCCCTAAATTCTAATAAAGACAACTATAAAAACCTATATCATGGCAACTATATACGTTTGTTTTTGTAATCATAATTGTAAGGAGTAAATTTTTTGGCCAGCATGGTTGAACCACGATTTTAAAATGTCATGTCTGAAATGGCGCATATTAAATCAGTCAATTATAGATAATAAATACAAATAAATACCCAACAATATTAATGTAAAAACTGTTATTATAAAACAAATGCAGCATGTCACACTCATTCTGCAAGGGATCAATCTGAAATGTACAGTATAAATCACAATATTTCCCTCTGAATGGTATGAGAATAAAAGTATGAAGTGGGGAAAATATGACGCACGGCACGGGTGCCTCAAAAATTGTGCTTTGTTACTTTCCAACCCTGGTTGAGTCAGGCTGGTTGTGGCAAATCTATAAAGGATGTAGGGTGATGTGATCTACTGAACTAATCTTGTTCTCGGATACACAAGCCCTGAAGCTTTGAATAAATCAGAGGAGACTCCCCTCTGCCCTCCCCTTCTTTTCTTCTCTCAAGTATTTTTTGTTTCATCCTCTTTCTATTCTATGATCCCACATGTGCCCAATATATCACTTAGACTGTATCACCTTCTCCCTTTGTTTATCATCTCCTTGGATAACCATGTGGAATCCCCATCTCATCCCCTTTGCCTTGTCTCCAGGATTTCCAAACGTATTTTACAAGCCACCAGTTACTGAGCCTAATGGTTTGCAGCAGCAGCAGAGCTGGTAGCGCACATGATATCTTGAATGTAACAATCAAAGAGGCATGCAAGATTTCGGTATTTCCGCTGGCTTACAGATGTGCTGCCGGCTTCCAGCTCCAGAAGCTGTAATCTAAGTTGAAGACATGGAGGGAGAAATGGAGAAAAAAAACTTCAAACAGGTGAAACATCTTATTGCCATGTGTTACTATCACAGATAAACACGATAAGAGAGAGAGTTTACAGTGTATCTGTAACCTCAGTACTGCCTGTGGGATGTTATATGAGGAAAACAATCAAATCAAAGACACCACTGATATATGATTATCAATATGTCACTAAGAAAAAAAAAGAAAGTGCAACACAATGCTTTTGTGCCAAGCAGCGGCAATAACTCTTCACAGCAAATGAAGTACCTAGAAATGTAAAGAAGCTACAATCAATATTTATCGCCTGCAACATCATGGTTTTCACTTTAAGAGTCTGAGTGTGTCCGTTGACAGATTTGCTAACTACGTTAGTATTACAACCTATAAGATGCAGTCACCAAACATACAGGTGACAACAAAATTAGGGCTGGGTTTTGAGATGGGTGTGGTCGAGCAAGGTCTGCAGAATTTGGAGGCGGAAAAGGGTTCTATGGCCTGATGGCTGAAGTGAACAAAGTGTTTTTTTTTTCTAACTCTGCAGTCCCTCTTGGCTTTATAATAAGCTTCAGCTCACTGTTAAACTGTCCAAACCAGAACATTAGCCGGATGTCTTAATAAACAATGGTTAGCTAACAATTTAGCTAACATTTCTTTCTTTTTATTCACCGAAATAAATTCTTCAGACTTGCAACGACTTCTGAAGCCCCCTAGCGGTTGGGAGGTTCTCAGTTTTCCTCTCTTGTTAAACATGTGTTTTTAATATTAATCATACGGTATCCTCACACCGTGTTGATTTCTTTCATATGGATCTGAAGTTTCTGAAAGTTACAAGACAGAAGTGGCATAGGGTTTTTAATTATTTCATTTGAGTCACAATGAAGTAAAAAATAAATCTGGAGTTAAATCTAACAACGGCACTGTACATTTTTGAAATTATGCCAAAATCGAAATTCTCTGCCTTTTGGACTTTTAAAATATATATAAAATATTTGGTGGTGATTTCACAGTTGTGGCCCTTCCTTCCACATACACAGACATCTCATTGGTTTACCATTGGGAAAGATCTTTTTTTTTTACGTCAAACCCAAACATCCTATTTCAACCGGAAATACACCAAATTAAGAAAACCACATGTTCTCAAAAAAAGATTGTCTATCATGATTCCAGTTCAACTGTATGACTATGGCAAATACAGAAGGTCAAAATAGAGTCAGGGAGTCTCGTTTTAAACAGACCTATTTTGGCCATTACAGCTGATAAGCGAAAAGTACGCAAAACAAGATGTAAATAAAACAAATAAAAACAGCATGGTGCATCATTTTTCAAGTAAAAGATGGAAGAGGAAGTCATCTCACCTTTTTCCACAGCGGCTTGACAATCATCCAAGTGAAGAAATCGGTGTAGTAAAGATTCATCATTTCTGTCAGTAAATCATGGAGCTCAAAGGGATCTGGATGCGAGTTTGGCCAGATCTCAAATGCTCAGTGGAAACCTGAGGGGTCAGTTTGACTGTCTGCCAGCCCTGACAGATAAAAATGCTTTGTGCTTCCAACATCTCGTCTACATAAAGAGATCTTTCACTGCTCTATGAATCTTGAATCCTCTTCTCAAGAACCTTAAGTAAGTTACATTCTGTAGAGTAGAAAACAGGTTCCCAAAAACCTGAGCTAAAATGTTCTACTTTATATCAAAGGAAAACTAAAACAGCTTAAAGAATGAAATGGGACCCTACAATAACCTTCCGGGTTTAAAAAACATAACAAACAAGACCTAAAGGCCTATGGATCCTTTAAACAATTTATAATACACGTTGGTACAAGATAACGGACAAGCTGATTACACGATTGAAAAGGCATCATGGTCTAAAAGTCCATGATATATTTGTGGTATCACTGTCTTTTGAGACATGTTTTGTAAGTTCTTGTTTACATGTGTAATGCATGCTTGGTGTAATCTGTTCGACAGATGAGTCAGAATAAGAAGATAACAGCACCACAGGAGGTGAAGAAGGAGTCAAGGAAGAAAGAAAGGAAATCACACAGCATTCCCTAAACAAATATGGAGTGCTAATGGAAGCAGGAAACGCTTATTAATTGTAATACTTCACACGCAAATACTTCTGTACTCTCCCACCGGCTTGTGTTACTCTACACTCAGAAGACAAAAGCCAAGCGCTTCTCATGTTTCTGACCCCAGCAGACCTCTTTCGCTCTTCTGGTTGACTTTGCTGGGAGAGAAGTTTGGCTGTGATTGGGTAAAACTGCTCCCAGGGGAAGACTTCAGACATGACACTGGTAAGATGAAGTGATGTGGATTCTTCTCGCGAGAATGAAGCCTCTCACCTTTGTGCACTTTTTTATTTTGCAGCTGACATCCTTCTTGTTTTGGGGAAAACACAGAGTGGTGTTGTGTGCAGAATGATGAGCGGGACCCGTGTGGGGACTTTCCATGAATTTGGCTACTTTCTTACCTGTTTCCATGAAACAAGCATTTCTTGTTATGGTGGAAAAATTGACAAGCTTTGTGTTGGTATTTCAAACAGCAAGTGTCACATTAGATGGTGAGTGTGACGCTGGTGCCACTAGAGCAACTTAAGAGTTAGGACTTATCTGTCCTTCCCAATCTGCCTCCCTTTGGTGATATGATCTCACGGGAGAAGTGTGTGGCTTATTGCCAATAGGTTGATTTTGGTGAAAATGTATAATATTTTATCGAAAAATAGTTTCCTGGTTTCCCTCTAATGTCCTTCAGCCGCTCCGCCTCGACTCAGTAAACATAATGCTAACTGCTAACTGCTGCTAACAATGCTGCTACCTGCTGCTGACAGCCAGTTAGGTGTTAGCTCAGTTAGCCATGCTGCCAACTGGGAGCTAGCTTATCTAGCTTGTTTTGTCTTGTGTTGTTGCTCTATGTTTTGCTGCATGAGCAAAGACTCTCTAGTTTTTAATCATTCTTAATGTAGTCATTACAAATACTTGTGTAACTTTCAGCTGTCTATTTTTAGGACAGAGTTGGTTTACCACTGGAAACTTTAGCGTAGCCAAAACACTAATGATGCTCTCCATGGTCTTCTGGGCAGTCAGACTTCTAATTGGACAGTGAAATGTCTGCTTTGTACAGAAAACCACTTGAATTGTATTGGGATAGTGTATTGTTTGACAAGCAAGCAGAAACGTAATGCACTGTAGTTCGTATTTCCCTTCCCTTTGAGGAGGTTGTTGTGAATGGATGGGACCGTTTATTTGTCATGTAATTTTGGCACTTACGTAGTAAATGGAACAGACACCACAATCTTTGCACAAACCTAACCAACTAGTTTTGTTGCCTAAAGTTGTATCCTGTAAGGACAGAAGTTTATTTTGAATTAACTATGCACGTAACAAGTGTAAATTGACACCTGTTACTGGATGATCGTAGGAGTGCAATTACAATTAATAAATGAATCGATCAGTCCTGGACTCCTTTGATGTTCTGTAGACTGTCAACATTGTCATGGTTTTGGATTTATGTTGGTTTAATTTTCCACCTTTTATTTTCAAATGTTTTCCTCCTTGTGTCTTGTCTGATCCTACTTCCTGTGTTTGCCTCCCTGTCTTTAGTTTCCCTGGTGTGTCTGATTGTCTGATTGTGTTCACCTGTTGCCCTTGTGTTTCTGCCTCCCCTGCCCAGCTGTGTCTTGTCCTGTGATTACCCTTCTGTGTATTTAGTCTTGTCTTCCCCTGTGCTCCATGTCTGTTCGTCGTCTTTCCATGTCACCTTGTCTCTTCATGTCCTTGTTCCCTGCCTCACATATGCTCGTCTTTGCTAGTCCATGTCTCCTGCCTGTAAGTTTGTTCCTGTCTGTAGTGCTCCCCAGTTTTGTTAATGTTAATTGTTTTCTTGTTTTCTTTTGTCATCGGCTTTTTTTGGAATAAAGTTTGCTTTTTGTTACCTTACCTTTTTTAGTCCTTTTTCTGCATTTGGGTCCTATTTTCCCCAAACCTGACAAACATAGACAATACACAATGACAAATCAAGTTTCTTGTGGTCTTTTTGAGGAAATGTACATCAGTGCTTGCATAGCCTACAACCGTTGATAAGGTAGCTCTATTTCTACAATTGAACCCCTAACCACAGAAGCATAAATCAAGCTTAAATCAGATAAACTGTTTATTTGACAGCAGCATAACTGAACCAAATCCCAGAATCAGAAAGGTGATTCTAATTCAAACATCCGTAAGTGGCTCTACTTTGCTTGCAGTAAATGATTGGACGCTTCAACACATGCTGAAATCATTCGTGTTGACTTCCAGAGCTGAATCAAAGAGATGCTGACAGTCCTCATATAACTTAATCCTGAGCAGGAGGAGGAAATCAAACCGCTCTGTGGTTTTGAGAGCAATTCGTATAGAGTAGTGACCCAACCTGGTCAAGTGTAACTGAGAAGGCCATGTCTGGTAACCCCAGGTGCAACAGAGGCGTTAAGTGAAGTGAGGAAATAAGCAATAACTAGGGGAGTGTGTGTGTGTGTGTGTGTGTGTGTCAGGGTCGATAAGTGTCTCGCGGCGGCAGCGACCAGCTGGAAATACAGAGCAGCTCCAAACTCAAACTCAGTTTTACATGCAGCAAGTTGAGGAGGAGGATAACCTGTAGAAGATCTTGTTTTTATTGCATTTCATTTTTATATAAGTTTTGGCAATGGTGGAGGAATTATTCAGATACTTTATTCTTGTTAAATTGCTCCTACCACATTGCAGATACTGAAGATGCATAAAATGTTACTTAAAGGAACCACAAAATGGGCAATTATTTGAAAAAAAGACAATAAGTTTGCAAAAAACGAGATTTGAAGTTATTGAAATGTGCCTCTTGAATCTTTACTTAATGTTTTCACTTGGTTTTCCCAGGTTGAGCTGGACCTAATGTTAATGGTGGTGTTAAACTGAAAAGAAGGGAACTGAATCTCCGATCGGACGCTCCAATGAATTGTTCAGTGTAAAGTTACAGAACATGCAACGGCATCATACAGCAATTGACCGCTGAATCGTCTAACTGGTAAAGTATTAATTTACTCTTGTCACAGTGATGTGTGGTGTTGTACGAGCAAGAGTCTGAAGAGTCAACCTGCCAACCTACAGTGGTAAGCTAATGTAATGTTACCGCCAAGGCTGAGCATCACGTTACAGTTGTTAACTACATTTATGATGCTACATGTGTCGTTAGCTAAGTTAGCATCTGCTAACCCAAATGTAGTTAGCTAAGTTAGCATTTTAGCTCACTACAAATATACAATTTAACTAATAAAATATTATGAATTATTTTAGATTGAACTACCATGCAGTTTGCTTACTATGAATTATTTTAACTAAACAGCAACTGTATTAGCTGCAACATTGGGGATGGTTGCACATCAATGCATCAACTATTGTAATCCAATAACATCTTATTCTGAGAAAGGTTTGAGATGCATGAGTAGCCTACTGCATTATGAATGTTGTAATGCAATCATTTCTGTACATATTATTAGGTATTTCTAAGGTTTTATCAAACTTACAAACTGATAGCTGGTTGGATACAGGTGCAGGTAGAAGTAGTTTTCACATTGGTAATGTAAAACATACAGTATATTGTAATATGAACATGTGTATAATTTCAAACTAGTGAAAAAATAGTATAGTATAGTAACTATGTCATGACTTGGTGAAAACATGCAGACGAACACTTTATTCCCGCCCTACTTCCCAAGTTTTAATGATGTGTGATGCTCATTTGTTGTTAACACTCTTGCACTCTTGCTTTCCTGAGAAATGTTTTTGGAGACAGAGTCAAGTCTCTAAAGGCAACTGTAACACTTTGCTCCCTGGATCTGCTCTAATGAAAAACCTCAAGCTCTTTTTGATCTAAAAAAGCTGCTCCAGTAAAATATTCACTTTTGTTAAGATCGGCCTCAAAAAGTTGATGAGCAATTGGAATATGAGCTCCATTCTGCAAAAGTACAATATTAAACTTTTATTAGCCAAAAGCGTTTAATGACTTCCTAAGTGGTGCAACCATAGTAACAGATGAACTCAATATGAAGATACCTTTCATGACCATTGATGTCATTTTGCAGAAACTCAAACCACATATAAAGTTTTTACATAAAAGGATACAACAGAAGATTTGCACAGATCTTTGTATCCAGAGTCGTACCATGTAAGGAATCCCTGAGTGGTTCCAATGAAGTTTGTTATTTTTAAAGATGGTGGTTATAACTGCATATCCAATCCAGATATAGACCTTTAACTGCCGACGTTATCGCGTTTTTACAAGCTTCACAAGGCTGGCAAATGTTACCATGGTGGTATTTTATTTTTCAGTGCATCTTATAATCATCAAACAGGGGATAAAATGTATTGTATATTGTCCCCAAATATTTTTTAACTTGCTGTTAATAAAGATCAATTAATTAATGAATAACAAATACAACCTTCCACATCTGCCGTACATAAAGATGTACTCTAATTGGTTAGCTGGATGGCTCTGTTGTGACTGTTCAACCACTTAGAAATGTTTCGCCCCTTAGCCTATCACATACAATGGCCGTTTCTCAATGTCGAGTAAAGCTGCTGCAGAGCCACTATTTCAAGTAAACTACGTCATCGAGTGGCGCCGAATGCTGGGCATTTAACATGCATTTAAACAGTCCTTCGGCGCCACTCGACGACGTCGTATACTTGAAATAGTGGCTCTGCAGCAGCTTTACTCGACATTGAGAAATGGCCAATATGTTGGAGCGCTAGTCAAAAGGCGTTTCAGGGAGGGGGGAATGTCTCGGAGCTGGAGGGAACTCCGGGATTTTAGCCTTTGAAGACCATTTACATGCACAACAACATAACAGACTACAGGAAAGGGAAAACCCTTTGACTGTTTGCTACATTGAAATGCGTGCCAACAAACCCCAGAACAATGGTCAGTTCAAATGTTTAAATGGAGTAACAGGAAGAATATTGGAATCTGAGATGACGTGGAAAATTAGAATTCAAATAAAGTACGAGTAAATACAAGACTCGAGTAAACATTCCTAGTTCACATTCCACCACTGCCATCATGTAGGATTGACAGGTGTTCCCTGAACAGTGTGCAGAAAAAACATAACCCAGCAATAAAAAAGAAAAATGAAAATGAGGACTTCCTGTTTCAAGTGATGTCACCAGGGTATTAGTAGTCACATGAAACTTTTGAAGATGTATGAGAAAGAAAGGTTGCCCCCTGCAGATGGGAAAAACATAGGAAGCAATTAAAAGCTTTGAGGACGTCCGTAACACAGAGGCTTCTCCCCCGACACTTCAGTAGCAGGAGGAGGCCTGCTAAACAGATTCTCTTTCTTCAGCTTCTGTTACAACAGAGACCTCCACCCCAACCCTCACCCCGCCCTGCTTAACGGACGGCTATTTATTTGCTTACACAGCTTTCCAAATGAGCCCTCTAAAGGTCAATAACCAACACAGCACCTGTCTCAGTCAACACTAATTGAAACAAAGGCTGCTTCTTTATCGTTTTGTTGTTGTTGTTGTTGTTGTTGTTATTGTTGTTATTTTTGTTGTTCTTCTTCTTCTCGTTCTTCTTCTTCTGCTTCTTCTGCATTCACATACAGTGTGAATGCAGAAGTCTGCTTTCTTGCAGTATTTATGGAGGGATGATGTGGGTAGACTAAAGGGAACCCGACACCACATTTACTGCCAATTGCTGTGGAATGATGGAGTAGCCCATTTGGTTCAGATACACTATTTATCCAAGGCAGGCTTTGTTCTGTTTGCCTGCAGATCCATCATGTAGAGCATTCAGCAGGAAGTCCCTCTCTCATAGGGACACATACGATGGTCTCCATCAGCATAGACCACCTTTGACCCAAAAAGTACATACAGTATTTATGTGTATTTAACAGCTTTGATTTAGCCAAATCATTGAGGTCAGAGATGGCTTCTTCGTCCGACCACATTGGAAATAAAAAGTGTCACAAAACGAAAAAACTCTTACAATACTAAAATAATAAATTCAATTAGAATAAGATATAGGACAGACTGGTGCGATTAAATGGTGTTCTCCTGGTAATGCATTTTGATTAGGGTTTGACTGCAACCCTTACTGACTACTATGCGGATGGTATACTCTACGCAACATTAATGGATGAGTGAGTCATCTTGAAAAAAATATGAAGAAATGAAAACTTAAACAAAAAGTTTAGGAAAAATGCTACATTGCAAAAAAGTTTTTGCAAAACAAAATTAATTCCTGTTTTTATTTGGAAGGAATCTTTTGAGGAATTACATTAGATGTTACATTAGATGTTACATTAGATGTTACGTTAGATGTTACATCATCTGATGGTATATTGGTAAAGATATGGAGTTCCTTTACTCATATCAAAAGGAAAATGTACCTGGTTTAAGAAATAGTTTTAGTTGGAAATAAAAAAGAAAAAGACATCCAAAAATGATATAAGACGTTACCTGTGTTGTTTTTGTAAGAGCAAGACGAATATGTAATGAGTTTTCTTTCATAAAAGGCCGCAGATGATCCCGCACCATGAAGCGTAATGACGTCTAAATCAACAGGACTGCAGTTGTTTTAACTTTCCGCTGCTTCTGGTTTTTACTGCCAGACAGATTTTGGCTCTCGTCTTCCCTCTACCGAGGCCTACAATCCGCACCAAATGTTTCACATTACGCAGTGTGAAAACCCTCCTATTCCTCAGATTCTCTTTTACAAGTCCTTACATCCGTGGAAACTTGATATTTCATATTTCATTCTGGTTTGTGGATGTCATTGCAAGTGAAGGCCGGTTCACATGCAACCGCCCGACCGCTGCCTTTGATCAGCCTGACCACGACTAATTGTGGACGGAGAACAAATGAAAGAAATATCGGGAGATTTCATGGGAATTGCCACTATGGCCTGAGCTGCCTGACGCTGCTATTAGCAGCTAAAATAGCCAGTGAGCACTTGGAGATTTAGCCTGTTTCCTCTTATGGTTACACAAAGATCATTTTGAAACACAGCTCCAACAAAAGCCCTTCATGTTGTGGGATATTTGTTGCTGGGGGAGCGCTGGGATTTAATGTTTTCATCATCACACTGAAGCCATAACTTCTCAGCACATGGAAACATAACATTTACACTGCACCCCTTTAAAAAAAAGAAAAGCTTTAACAATGTGAGAGCAAGTCATCCCCATGCTAAAGTGACTTATTTCATGCGTCCTCTTTGAGTCTGTAATAAATTGCATGTAGAAACATAATACTGCAAACCACACAATTCCCATATGTACATAAAAGGTATTCACAACAGAGAGTTTAATTGTTCTGGCAAACAGAATTCATTCCACGGACCAAATATCAAGGGGAAGATGTTAAAAAAGAGAAGAAATTTAAAGCAGTATAAAATGTTCCAAATGTTTAAGAGTGGCCAGGGAATCCCGTGGGGCTTGTTCGGTATCGCTCTTTGTTCCTCGGACAGGAAGTAACTTTGCAAGCTGGTTTTCATTCAAGCTCCAGCTCCTGCACTCTCTCTTTAACACTCTCGGCTCACATTTGCATGCAACGAAGCTTCTTGTCTTGGAAAAACAATCCCCCCCCCCCCTGGTTTGGTGCACAAACATGTCAGAAGAGTTAAGGTATGTATCCGTCCAAGTAGCACGTTGACCTGTGAGTGTTTGTAAAAAGGCGGCTGATTTTACGGTTAGGAGGGCAGGTTAGCCACGGTCTTGGCAGCAGGTGACTGGAATGAGGTCATGATGTGGTCATGGGAGGGGGGGGGCAGCCTGTGTGTATGTGTGTGTGTGTGTGTTGAAACCTCCGAACAACTGCTGTGAGGGAGGTGAAACACATCAGAGGCCGAGCTGTGGTGTTTTCCCTCTCAGCTCAAGGTGTCGTTTCACACCGCCGAGCCCTTCTGCTGTGGAATCCTCAGAGTGACAGCGGCGGATTGATTTGCTTCTCCATGAAAGAGATGGACTGCTACTACGAGTCCCAGGAGATAACAGGGGAGAGGGCCACAGCACGCACAGTGGAGAAAGACCCTGAAGCACCTGTGTTGCATTTAGACCACTTTATCTTGTGTTCTGCAGAACGCCTTGGCTCTTTAGTTCAGTTTCAGATACCTCCATCATCGCACTGAAACAACACAGCGATCCTTCATGCTGCATCCCAAATTGATCTTTCGATATCTGCTTTTTTGAATCATGGCAACAAATCAACCAGCCTTGTCGGATTAGAACAAATACATAGTCACTATTAATACGTCTTTTTTTCCCATCTGTTGCCCATAATGTGTCAGGATTTTGCTTTTTACTAATGGACCTTTAAACAGGTTGCATTTTCTGCCACACTGGAGGGATCATCAACAAATGGGTTTTCAAAAAGGAATGTCCCATTTCAAAAGGACAGGATTTGTAGTGTTTCTTGGCAAAAAAAACAAAAACAGTTTGCAACACTTGGTGTCCCACTGAGGTGCTGGTTAGTACTAATGGGGCGTTCAGATGCTCCTCGTAAAAGCGTCAATTTAGGAAAATATCATGTGACCACATTATATTTCTAAATGATTAGGACTTGATGTAAAACAGAGAGGAAGAACTGACAAAGTAACATTACATACACTATCGTATTGTATTGTATGCTGGTTGAGCTCAAATATTTGAAATGTTTCAATAGACCAATCTTTGAGAGATGGATGATATAATAATGGATCAGACATGAGAATAAAATGATATATTTATTCATTTATTAAAAATGACAGAAGACGTTGACGGTTCAATAATCGTAGTATAAATGTAAAGTATCCAAATAAATTAAACAACTTTATTATAACATCATACTTTGTAAACAAGAAAAATAAAAAGCAAAGGATCATAACATGTTTATTAAATCTGCTGACCCAGGAAAGTGCATGGCAAAAACACAACAAGAAAACTGTGTTAAAACTATTTTTCTTTCGTAGCAGCTTCCACATTAAATATCCAGTGATCTAACACAATGTACAGAATAAAAGATTAACCAACAATACAAATACAATTGTTATCATATCCTGTCTTCATCCTTCTCCTTCTCTCATCCGTTGCCCGGGGCGTATAAACCTATGGTATAAACGTACAACAGAAGCCGTTTGGGGCATTTGCCTGACTTCGGCAAACATTGAGAATGTTTGGCATGTTGTGGCAAGTCTTCTGCAAAGATAATGTCTTCAGAGTGGTATCGCCTTTCACTCTTCCTTTCCTGTCCCATTTGCTGTGTGGCAAGGGGCGACAAAGAGCCATAAATCTCCTGAACTAGCTGTTTGATAGTTGATGCCAAGAGAGGAGGGGAACTGGATCTCAGTTTAGCTTGTAATGATGCCTAAACAATCGGCATCCCCTTAAGGAGTAAAAAGGAGTGCGGGTGTAATTATTGAGGAGTCCTCGGTCGCTTCAGCCTGTCATGTGATAAGATTCATAGAGTGTGTTGAGAAAGATGAGTGAGTGTGAAATCCTCTCCGTTTGGCGTTCTCGGACTTCATATCCGACAAGATGAATGAGCTTGACGAGTTCTTCAGTTTCCATCTTCGCATTTGGCCTTCACGCTTTCTTTCTCTTCCTCGCTGCACAGCCACTTTACGGGAGTCATGAGAACCGCCGCCATCAAAGAATGACTTTGTTAGGATATTATGAGCTGATGTGAGACAGAGGGTGGGAGAGGAGGAAAAAAAGAAAACATTGGTAATGGATCATAAATTACACTTTTTATGAGACGATGCGATTTGATCTGCCCGTCTGAGGTGATCGCAGCGAGCAGAGCCAGTAGGTTTCTGACGGCTGCTTGGCCTCGAGATGAGGGTAAAAGTGAGAAAAAGGAGGAGAGCTAGACCTAAAACAATTAGTCTCTGCAGACCAACTGACAGGGTGCGTCGTGCCAAAGTCCTGCAGAAATGGGAAACTCAGATGTTCTTTCAGACCAAATGTCATATCGGATTGACTCATTTATGGCCCTGGTTCAAATGTGTACGCATCTCTGTCTGGGAAGAGATCAGAAAAAGTCCCTCATGTCTCCCAGATATCTTAGGTATCAAACAGGAAAACGATAAGGTGATTCACCGCACATTTAAAGAGGGAGTAGCAACAAAAAAAGAATAAGAAGAAATAGAAGAAGAGAGAAACTGTTTAACAAGTGCATACATATCTTAGTTATACAGATGATCTGCTTATATTTAAATAGCAAAAAGCTATTTTATTGGTGGTTGGTTCATTATTGTTTTGATTAAAAATGACAACTTGATCTTGTAAAACAACATGAGAGTAACATTTAATTCTTGACAGAGGTCCACTCACAGAGCATTTTCATGAAGCTCATTCTGATCGAAAAGAATGAAAGAAACAATCCAGTTATTGAATATACACTTCTTACTGTATAAATGTGCATATTTATTCACTTGAACAATAAATGTATTGGATCCATGTCTAACTTTTTACTGAATTAAAGACATAACTTTATTAATTGCCTGAAGGAAATAAAAAATGTTCTCTTCTTGTTGACATGATGATGAGTTTTGAAAATCTAAAGGAAGTGCATGTGTTCATCTTTGGAGATAATTTATTTATATTCATAATTAACATTAAGGTTCATCTACCTTATCCTAACACATCCGTTTGACCCTTTAAATTAGGTGAAAGAGCTGTGCCTTATCCTGTTTATTGTAATTTAATATAGATTCAAAATGACTTTACACATGATTTGTGTATCATTTTTCTAGCTTAATGCTCATTTTTCAAAACGTTTTGACCTTATTGTAGCGAAACCCTGCACGAGGAGGATATCGTATCCCCCTGAAGTCAGGAACAAAACATCAGAAGAGTCTCAGCAAGTGCAGCAGCCGCCACATACCACATTTTAACAAGTATCTTACCACACTCACGCTGTAACCAAGTCAAACCATATGGACAGGAGGAGGGGGGGTGCTCTGGAGGGCCCAAAAGAGGCGTCCCATCTCAGGATCAAGCCATAAGTCATGTTGAAACGCCTTCGAGAACAACAACATGTGGACAATTACCATCATGGAGGTGGAAAACCAAAAACAGACAGGCAGCTAACAGAGAGATAACAGCTTTTACTTTATTAGAAAAACTGAAACAGTGTCTGGAAACTGGAAACAAGTATTAATATTAATGAATATGTACCATACCAATTGTCACCAGTGTCCTTATTACTTGATAAGCTTGTTATGTTGAAGTTCTATAATGTTAAAACTCAAATGAACATTTCCTTTACATCATTTTATATATTTGGTATTATTATTTTATAATTGGGAAATGTGGAAATTCAAAATAATATTCAGGAGGTTTGGCTGCACAGTATGAGTTTTGTAATGACTGGTCAACCAAGACATAGTTCACTAAATGTGCTACCTTGTGACCTTCTACCAAAAGAAGACATTCAAAATATCACCTGTTTTGTAGAATCACTCACATGATGACATTATTTTCATGATACCAACCTTATATTTACAGTGCTAGTTAAATATTCCAAAAAATGGGGTTGGGGTTAGCGCCCAAAACAGTTTGGACATCATGGACAATACAACACTTTTTTTTTTTACAAACTTTTGAAAATATAATCTAACAATTCAAAAGTTTAATTCAAAAGCAATGCCACTAACTCAGGGGTTCCCTGCTGCAGCGTTACTTGGTCTAGTGCAACTCAAGTAGGAGCTAACAGTTGCTAACGCTAGCAAACTTCAGATAGATATTGTTGTTCAATTTGCATTATTCTCAGTGCAATCTTTTGTAGTTTTTATCATTTTAAACTACTAAACACTTGTTTTTCTAAGATCTTTAGTACAACATAGCTGCAGTAGATTTGATCGATAAAATGCATGCCCACGTTTATGAAATAGTGTTGCACCAAAACATGTTTAGAAACTTTTCAGGTCAATGGTCAATATGAAAAAAATCTCTATTTATTTAGTTAATTGATTGCTGTAATAGAAAATGCTGAACTTGGAGCTTAACTAGATATTGTTATTATTTATATGAATTCAGCTCTGTCCCTTGTGAAATTGTCATTGAAGTTACGGTACAAAATAAATGCATTAAATGCATTAAATATGGTTGTAATCTAAGGTGGTAACATTTTTATATATATATTTCAGTGTAATAATATGTTACTAAAAGCAATCTGAAAACCTGGTGAATATCCATTGTTGATGCAGTATGTTAACATTTAAAGAAATGCATGTTGCAGAATCTTGACTCTGAACTGTTGAAGTTAAATGCTGCTCTGCCTCAAAATGTGATAAAGAGAGAAAAAGGATCTCATGTTTCTTATGAAGATAAAGAATTAGTCCTCTGTGACAGCGAGCAGCTCGGTGAGAAATGGTGCCAATGCTGACAGCTCCAGTTAAAAGTATCTGTGGCAGAGAGTAAAAAATGACCTAGCTTTAAAATTACCCAAACATTCCTCCTACAGAGACATGCAAAACCTTTTAGTTCTACACAGCATGCACAAATAATGGTCCGCCACCTGGTTCGGCTACGTTGTCTTTTTTTGTTTTTATGTGGGAATTTCAGACTAATTCAGTCAGGAATGTGAGATGTGTTCTCAAGATGATGCACCTGATACTAAAAAGCACTTCACAAGAGCTCCAGTACAAGACCGATCGCTCCCTGGAGACCGTTGCTCTTCTTTCCGCCCTTTTCTTCTCCACCAACTGAGACGCCTGCTGGTGCGCACCGGACAGCCTCCTCACTGTCATTTACATTTTAAAGATATTTCTGAGGAGGAATCTCATTTAATCAGTGCTGGAATGGCACTGGATGGTACTTTAGTACACATGTAAGGTACTTTACCTATGCAGTAACTGATTATTATTACAGCATATAGTGAATGTAACTATTATAATGTGTTTTATGGATTAAGCTAACTGGCAGTAATAATAGAATATATTATAAATTATCCTTAACAAGTTATTTTTACTTTTGGTACTAAACATATTTTAACGCTTATAAGTTTAAAATATTTCACTTTTATTACAATATATTACATTTCATTTAGCTGATGTTTTTATCCAAACAATTGCATTCAACCATGAAGAAACAAACTCAAAAGCAAAAATCCTGCCAGTACATTTCTTATGTATTAGCCCAACAGATCAGGTGCTACTGCATTAGCTTCACTTTAAGCCAAACCTTATAGTCTTATGTAAAGAAGAGAGATTTAATTTTTTTATTGGCCATGTTGCAGTCAAAACAGATGAGTTTTCAGTCTGGAACGGAAGATGTGTAGGCTCTCTTGTTCCACCATTTTGGGTCCAGGATAGCTAACAGGTGTGTTTTTATTGAGTGGTTGTACCTGGGTCCCACTCACTGTGAAGGAGCAAGTCGATTGGCCGATGCAAAGCGAAGTGTACACACTGAAAAAACTGAAATGTAAATTAAATGTATGTCAATACATTTCCCAGAAATGTATTAGGTTAGTTCAAAGCTATAATATTAGATGAACATAATATTTTTAATTTAAGCTTAAATGTATTGCTTTCATCTAACCTAATACAGTTATGTGAAATCTGTCCATTTAATTCAAGTCAACCTTTCAGTTTGTTCAGTGCATGCTGGAGTGTATGGTTTAACCACATCCTGGTCCTGAATGTAGGAAGGTCCTGGGGCCTCATTTATAAAGGGATATACGCTAAAAAAATGGCATACGGCAGTTTCTACACAATGTTTGCGATTTATAAAATACTAACTTGGCGGGAAAACGTGCGGTCCTCCACGCAAACTCTAACCCATGCGTATGCACTATGCACAAACACGGGAGAGATGAGAAACTGCGACACCGTTGGCAGAAGGAAGAATGGAGAGAAATATGTGGAAATAATACCATAAATAAAATGTTACGTCTCATTTATCATATAGGAAGAATTCATTTTCACAAATTGATTAAAGCCAATCTTAAAATGATCTAACAAACGCCTGTTTGAGACTCCTCAGTGCACACAAAAACATAACTTGGAGAATTAAATAAATACGGATGCTATTTAAAACCACCTCGAATATGTTGTGTTAATGTTATAAAATGTTTTCTCATAAATGATGCGGTAAGCAGGAGGACAGAATTACGTCTAAACTGACACCGTTTTGCATTTCTATAGGTTGTAGATACGAGCATGGTTATATGTTTAATACATGTTTAATCGTGTTTTATGCCGTTTGCCAAGACTTGATAAGTCGTAAAACACAGGAGGTATGGAAACTAAGAGCACCATATGTGGTAAATTGTACAGCTAATATAACACAACACATTGTATTTCCTTATTGGTGGATATAGAGTTGCTGCGGAGGGAGGGGGGGTGAGATGCACAGGCTGCAGTGGAGACGCTACGCACAGCTGATCGACATCTGGGACACAAACCACCAAATACAAAAACATAATTCAGATCCAGTCGTCATGACTCCACTCCGGAGGGATTCCCCGATCATTTCTTACAGTTTCTCATCAAGGGGGGGTCTCCCGTCCCCGGTACAAACACACTGCCTGAGGAAGGCCATGTGGATTTTTTTTGTCATTAACTTTTTCGGACCACTTATTTATTTATTTTGGTGACGATCCGACCTCCATGCTGCTACTCTGGTTCAAACTGCATCCACCAAACAATATGATTTATCTCAACCTCCCCAAAATAACCAACATCTGACACGGTGTAAGATGTCTTTTTTTAGCTGTTCTGTCGTCATTTCCTGCTATCTTCTTTATGCAGTCAGTCAAAATGAATGAATGAATGGGCATTGACAAATATGGGCGTTACGAGTCGGTTGTGATTTATAAATGGAAACAGGCGTAGGAAGTGCCATACGCACTTTCCTCGCCGGTACGCAATGTTTGGTGAATCGGAAAGTGGCGGAAAAGTTATGGACCTATTTTTCGGATTTCTACTACGTAAGCAACCTTCCCACGTCAATCCTACGCACGGCGTTATACATGAGGCCCCTGAGCACAGTAGACCAGTACCAGTGTCTTAAAGTGGATTCAGGCAGCCACTGGCAGCCACTGGCAGCCAGTGAAGGGAGTGGAGGAATAATGATCACAAATTACGATGGATTATTTTAGGGTTTGTTACCTGATAGCATATAAAGTAATCCAATAGCCGTACTTGTTCTCTTCTACATCTCAGAAGAAGATATTTTACTTGTAAATCGACGTTACAGTTTGCAGTTCCCTTCCTGTCACTGAACACCACGTATATCCCCAGAGACTTAGATTTAAAATATTTGTGTTAAACTAAAGAAGAAACTATCCTACTTATTTAGCTAAAGGGAAAATGTACCATCACACATGGTTTTATATCATTGGTTGGTTAAAAGTTGACTTTTTTGAGATATGTTGTTTTTCAAAACAGCTATACAGTAAAGCTTCAAACATATGATGATATTATAGAATATGAGGCATTCCTGTCAATAAGACAATTGTTTATAAAGGAGTACAAAAACACACACTCAAAACATCTTCTTACACATTAATGCAGCAGTTATATTATTCCAGAAACATCATATGATGCCAGGGAACATTTGACTGCACAATGACTCATTTTACTTTTGATACTGCTAGTACATTGACTTTTACTTAAGTATTTTCACAGTGTGTTACTTTTATTCAAGTAAAGGATCTGAATCCACCATACTCTTTTTTGTGCACACTCCTTTAAGTTTTTTGTTGGGACTCTTGAAGTGACGGCCTGAAACACCAGCAGGCCTGAGCTCAGCGGGGGGGCGGGGTATATAGAGGGGGTGGGTGGGTCTGGAGGGGAGGAAGAGTTTTTTTGGCAGCAACATCAGAGAAGACTGGACACCTCGGATCAGGTCGATTAGAGCCTGCGTGCCCGTGTCCAGGTTTATGGTGGCTTTTCACAGGAACATAACCTCTTTGTTGGACAGAGGGGTGAGGCAGGTGTTTTTTTCTACCCCCCTTTCTCACCCCCTCTTCCTTCTTCATCACCAGTCAGTGTAACTCAATGAGTTGGACACACAGGCATACACTCTTGAGGATGAGCCATCAGCGTTTAACCATCGCCTCTCTATTCTTTAAACTAGAGGAATAACTCTTTACATGTTCAGGTGTTAGAGCCTCACTTTCCTCCTGGCAACCTTTCACACTAATGAAACAGACAGAGCTTTAACAGCACCATGATGGGACGTCCTGGAACAAGCAGGAGCTTTATTGTGCTCATAAGTTTTTCATGGTTTTCTCTCTTCTTAGTGGGTGATCATTACCACTTTGATTAATACTATCTTTAGCCTCTTTCTCATAAAAACAGCTAAAAGGATTAGAAATAATGATTTCTTGGTGCTACGGTTTGGTTTAGGTCGTTTTAAATACTGCTACCCTAGTGCAATTTGTATATATTTGTACTTTACTGGAAAAGCTGAAGTTTGACTTTATATTGAAATATTTTGGAAGCAAATATTGTACTTTTTACTCCACTAAATGTGTCATCACTAAATATTACCACCTTTTTTATAGATCAAACCACCTGGCAGTACATACAAAAGTTAAATGCCTTAATATGTTATTTATATTATTTCAAAATTCAGCGGAATAAATGTGGTGCTTAAGAATATTTAATGCTTCATTTATTTACCTATACTTTGAGGAACTCTCATGATATAGTTTGTATCTGATGATATTGTAACCTAACTACAATTTAGAGGGATTTAATGTACTTTTTAATCAACTATGATTATTTTGATGGCTACAGTTACTGACTACTTTGCAGATCATTAATACAATAAACATTCAACAAATAAATGAAGATGTGTTTTTGTTTGTTTTAAGATATCGACAATTAGACATGCTTTCAAACCATTCTCAATGTCATGGTAGTACATCGTGCTCCTGGGCGGTGTGAATAACACTAACAGTATGTGTAGGGCTACAGTAAGTCCGTAGCTACTGTCACTACGAACAGTTTGTATCCTAGCCACTGTTGAGGTACCTTTGAGCTAGGTGCGGGACCCCCACACTGCTCCACAGGCAGCTGCCCACTGCCACTAATAGGATGGGTTGAATGCAAAGTCTAAACTAGACTGGCTGTGTTCGTGTGTGACGATTAAAGAAAATGATACGATATCAAATCCTCCACGTCCTTCAATTAAAACTGGAATAGTTCAATTACTCTCATAACTGCGACACAAACCGTACAACAGGACAAGGTCATGTAAAAAAAGATCATGGTTGTAAATGCAAGTTTGCTTCACACCCAAAAACAAAGTTTGGCCGTTTGTTTCACCCTCAGTGCCAGGAGAGAAAACTGAAAACTATTATGCAAATTCTTCATAATCAGGGAAACAGTGGTGCTTAACTTCAGTCATTATTTATGCAAAAAGTAAAACAAACTGCCCTCATATGAGAGGCCGTCTAGCTCACAACTAATACTTGGTCTTACTAACAATATCAGAATCTCACACATACACCATAAAACTCTTTATAGCTAAACATTTTTACACGCACAATCATACTCTCTTTCAGACACTTTTGTCTGGGCCATAGATCAAACGTACTCACTGATTTTGATAGAGCAAGTCACATATGTGACCTGCTCCATCGAAATCAGTCGCATTGACCCGAAGACACATTTTGAGTTGTATACACTGCTGGAAAGAGGAGATTCCTAGCTTTCTAATGATATCAGGATTGTTTTTGTACTCCAAATATTAAGCAAAATATGTCACATTATATAATGACTGTCTCCGAGTCATCATTTTGAGAAAAAAGCCTTTAAAGTTTCCTCTTCTCTGGAATCCATCGATCTGACTGATTATTAGCAGAGCAAATGATAAAAATACTACGGAGGGAAGATATTTTCGTTTGGATTACTGGTCTGGGGGAGGCTCGCGAGTGTGTATGTGTATACGTGTGTGTGTGGTTGTGTAATTTTGCATTCGTGTGTATTGGGTTTGTTTCCCGGGGAAACACTCACGAGAAACACCGGCTGTTGTTTTGCCTGCTGTGACGCCAAGTTACTCCGTTCTCCGCTTGTAATTATGCCGTTACAAGCTTTCAAAGTTGTATTTATCATCTGAATTTGCCGAAACAAGTTTAATATTCTGAAAGCCAAGCCTTTGTTTAATTTAAATCAGATGAAAACAAACTTTAACGGACCCTGCCGTGTTATCTATGATTACTATACACCTTACATTCATAATTTCAGCCGGAGGGAGGGGGGTGGCGCTGCGGAAGAGCAGAGTGGCGAGGGAGAGCTGTCTTCTTCCCTTTACAAGCTTCAAAAATGTATTTATCGTGTGATTTTGGAAATAAAAGTTTCATATTCTGAAAGCCAAGACTTTGTTTATTTAAAATCAAACTAAACACCCGAACCCCGAAAAAATAGTTTTTTACGCAAATCCACGTTTATTTTTAAATGAGCCGTTGCGACTTCCGACTGATTTTGATAGAGCGGGTCACATATGAGGTGGTCCCCGAAAATCCTTGATAGTAAAAAGTGGATTTTATTTAGCTTTTTTCCACGGCTGGTCCGCGGACCACAGTTTGAGAACCGCTGTACTAGGGCATTGCGTTCCAAGAACGCAGGGTTGTTGGTTGTTCCTAGAGTCTCTAAAAGTACAATGGGAGCCAGAGCCTTTTCTTATCAAGCTCCACATTTGTGGAATCAGCTTCCAGTTTGTGTTCGGGAGGCAGACAGCCTATCCGTTTTTAAGAGTGCGCTTAAGACCTTCCTTTTTGATAAAGCTTATAGTTAGGGCTGATTAGATTCAGCCCCTAGTTTTGCTGATATAGGCTTAGTTTGTCGGGGGACATCTTACTTCTTCCTTCTCTCTGTCTGTACCTGTGTACTCTCATGTTCCGATTAACCCAGCTTCCCCAAATTTCTTTATTTTTGGTGTCTATATACGCCGGGATCCGGACTCATGGATGATCCTGTAGCTGCAGTCCTGTGTCATGGATCGCGAGCCCGGATCTTGAGTCGTGGCTGTTGCTGTGGTCCTGGATAATAAGTCCTGGATGGATGTCCTCGTGGATTCATCTTCCTATTATACACACATGCATTTCCAAACATTTGGACTACCTATGTTGCAAATGTATTATCTTTTTTTTACACACGGCATCTATTGCACGTCTGTCCGTCCTGGGAGAGGGATCCCTCCTCTGTTGCTCTCCCTGAGGTTTCTCCCATTTTTCCCTTTAAACTGTGGGTTTTCTTTGGAAGTTTTTCCTTGTACGATGTGAGGGTCTAAGGACAGAGGGTGTCGTATTGTCATACTGATATTCTGTACAAACTGTGAAGACCACTGAGACAAATGTAACATTTGTGATATTGGGCTATATAAATAAACATTGATTGATTGATATGCTAACGCTAGCGTGAATGCTAACGCTAGCGGGAATGCTAACGCATTTTCTCATTGAGTTTAAACATCTCCAAATGTCATCACATAAACACAATACATGTTACTAATCCTTACTGTTGGGGAAATATCTTCCAAGGCCCATAACTTTGACCCAGTTTATCAATCAATCAATCAATCAATCAATCAATCAATCAATCAATCAATC
>CALSBZ010046654.1:464394-487018 GCA_943591055.1 Gobionotothen gibberifrons | reverse complement strand
CAAGGGGAGAGTCAGAGAGTCCGATGGTGGAGTGGAGATGATGGAGGAGGATGCCGTGATCGACAGTGTCGAAAGCTGCAGTGAGATCGAGGAGGATGAGGAGAGAGGGAGAGCCAGCATCAGCCGTCATCAGCAGGTCGTTGGTGACCCTGACCAGGGCAGTTTCTGTGTTGTGGCCTGAGCGGAAACCAGACTGGAACTTCTCGAATAAGTTGTTGGAGTTTAGATGGTCCTGGAGCTGAGCAGCAACTACTTTTTCCAGCACCTTGGATAGAAATGGGAGGCTGGAAATGGGTCTGTATTTGGCCAGGACTCCCGGGTCAAGGGAGGGTTTTTTGAGACAAGGTTTGATGACAGCGGGTTTTAGGGCAGAGGGGACATGGCCAGCCTGGAGAGAGAGGTTTACTATCTTAGTGATCATGGGGCTGATGGTACAGATGTAGGATTTCACCAGAGCTGACGGAAGTGGGTCCAGGACACAGGTGGAAGGCTTTATCTTCCTAACGATGCCCTCAACCTCTCGCTGAGAGATGTCCGTGAAACAGCGGAGATTCTGGGTTGTCCCAGGCTGTGGGTCGGCAGTTGGAACTGGAGGTGCAGAGGGGCTAGAGAGGATGGAGCGGATGGTGTCAACTCTGTTTTTGTAGAAGGCGGCAAAGTTGCCACACTGCTTCTCAGTGGAGTCGGAGTGTAGAGGACTTTGGGGTTTGAGGAGGTGGTTTATGGTGGAGAAGAGTTGCTTGGAGTTTCCAGTACTGTTGTTGATGATGGAGGAGTAGTACTGGGACCGTGCATCTCTGAGGGACTGTGCGCAAGCCTTCTGGTGTTCACGATAGGCTGACCAGGCGTGTGTTGGGACATCTATCTAAGGATAGAGGGTGTCGTTTTTCTCATACTGATATTCTGAACAATCTGTGCTGTTGTATTTGCTGTAAAGTGTCTCTACTGTAGGCTATTTTTATTATATGTACAGCACTTTGGCTCAACCAAAAATCGTTTATAAATGTGCTATATAAATAAAACTTGATTTGATTTGATTTGATCAACATGTGTGAGATTAACATAGTCCAGAAGTAGTAGAAACTCAGTGGTGGAGTGGCAGGAGGGGGAGTCAACGTGAATATTAATATCTCCAAGTATGATAATATTGGCAGAGGTTGTGCATAGTGTAGTGAGAAGGTCTTGTATCTCTGATATGAAAGCTGAATTGGGTTTGGGTGGCAAGTAGATCAGAAGTATTGTCAGGGGGAAGGGGGGTTTACATTTAAATGCAAGGCATTCAAAAGAGGACAATACAGGCAGGGGCCGGAGTGACCTTTCCTAGTCTGTTGGCCTTCGTAATGACTAAGGTACCGGTTGGAGTGTTGGAGTGGTTGAAACTCAGGAGTTGGGGAATGGAAAACCTCAACATGTCAACAGGTCGGGCGCCGAAGAAGTTTGGTAGAGGTCCTTAGCAGCGAGGGCTAACAACAGCTGGAAGGCTATCCCGTTAGTATACCTCACGTCCAGCAATGAAACAGAGGCTTGGGAGTCCGCCTGCTATCACACTAGTAGCGGGAGAGAGGCAAGCAGTCAGCCGGAGATGGTCGGTGAGTTTGGCGATATACAGTAGGTGAGTCCCGACAGCCGCCAGGTCCAAAACTGTCAATATTCACGAGGTGATTCACTTGTAAAACAGAGTAAAAGTTTTGCCATAACTTTAGCTTAAAAGCAGATAAAATAGCTTAAAAGCAGATAAAAAACTCTGAGGCGTAGGAGAAGTGGCGAACAAATAATCGCCAGCGTCCTCTCCCCTTCATTTACTGCATTAATGACACATCCGGACCAATAAGCGGTTAACCAATCACAACAGAGCCATCCAACTAACCAATCAGAGCAGTCTGGGCTCTGGTTTCAGACAGAGGGTGAAAAGAGGTGCTGCAGCACAGGCAGTATGAGAAAAATAAAGACCTTATTGCACATTAAAGCATGTAAACATGTCAGAGTAGAGCAGGGGTTCTCAAAGTGCGGCCCGCGGGCCAATGGCGGCCCTCGGAAATGTTTCTGGCGGCCCGCGATAGTTAATGTGACAAAAAAAAAAAAAAAAAAAAGCCGCTGTGGTGCATCTGATTAAAATGCCAGAGAAGATGTGTGTGTGTGTTTGCAGGGCACTTTTGAGACAAATTAATGTTTGATTAATCTTAATGTATACTGTATGTATAATTGGTTAGTACAATAAAGAAAGGATTTGTTTTGGAATTATTTTGTGTTCCGTTTTTTCTTGGGCGGCCCTCAATCCAATATTGGGTACCTAAATTGGCCCTCACTCATCAAAACTTTGAGAACCCCTGCAGTAGAGGCACAAAATACAAATATGAACTTGAGAATGAGCATAATATGTCCTCTTTAAATTGTCCATGTTGGATTGTTGTGTTTTAAAATGACAAATGGCTGCTCAGAGGAGCATTTGTCAAGAGAGTGCTGCAGCTGTTGGAGCACTTCAATACTCAGGAGTTTATGATCTCCCCCCATTCACCAAAGTGCTTCCATCCCCAGGGGGTCATTACGGGGCTCCCGACTTCATATTGGTACTTAACATCACCAATAAAGGGGGATCCAGTGTCATTAAACGCCACTGCTGATTCTTAACTGTTTCTGAGCAGAGGAGGCCGCTGACGGACTCGAAACAGAGGGAGGTTAATCGGGGGGTACACAACACACTTTTTGGCAGATACACACCCTTCATGCATAATAAGATTTTAGACTGTAGTTTATTTTACACTTCACAGAAGATTAACACGTGAAAACATGAAGACATGCAGGAGAAGAGGGCTTTATTTTCTGCTCTGCTGATCAAAGAATCATTCTGCTTCCAAAGCTCTTTCAACATGTATCACTTTTACTTGATTTGCATCTCTTTCAAAATAACACCTGATCCTATTTGCCTTCTGGGTTCAAGAGCGTGACTTCTTGCTGTTGTCTCTGGATGTTGTTGTGTTTCACATCAGACAGTCAGTTGGGTTTGCAACTGCCAAGATGTTATCTTTCTCTCTCTCGCTAAATACATTTGACATAATTTCTCTGATGTCAGCTGCTTTAATAACTCCTGCATCAAACCCCAACACACTGTACATGTTATAGTTAATAAAGTCTATCTGTGATCAACTTTTTCTTGGCAAGTGTTTCTTCTCTTTGATGCCGCAATACTCCCTGTATTTTTTATTCTTCTTTTTTTGTTTAAATAATATATACACTTGTTTATTCATTCAATAAAATCCCCATAGTGCGGGTTTCACTTGTACAACACTTGTAAAGGGTAGCGTTCCTTTAATCGGAAATTCCTATTTGACATCAAACAAGTGGCTGTTGTGGTCGAATGCTGTCTGTGTGTTATGTAAATATGCATTCAAGCTTTTCAGGAATATATGTGTCGCAGGCTCTGCTCATTGAGTCACATTTACTGCAGGGTTAGAGATCAGTGATCATACAATGGAAGCACATACGAAAGATTGGATAAAAACTTAAATTAGTTCGAAAATAATTCTAAGTTGTGTTTTACTCTATGAAAGAAAGCATCGGGGATAATATGAAAAAAACACTTCCATCCCCAGAAACTCAACAGTATCCACAAAAAGAAAACTTTGAAACATTACATTTGAGAAGTTAACAGTGTGACTACAGTCAAAGACATTTACATAAAAGAAAATAATTTGAAAAATATACAAAAATAACTTAATGTCAAATTGTTTATCCCGGCAAAAATCTCTAATTATTGCACTGAACAAACGCTGACTTTAATTCAATGTATTATTTCAACAGATTTCACATAATTAGGTTAGTTGAAAGCAATAATATTAAGTTTAAATATAAATTATCAGGTTTAACTTAAATATTATTGCTAAGTTATGTGAAATATGTTGATATACTGTAATACATTTATTAAAGTCAACGTTTCAGTTTTTCAGTGTGTATATGTGTGTAATGTAAATACTGTAACACCAGATTTAAACCCAGAATTTTCCTCAGGGATGAATAAAAGTCTGTTTGTTTTCTGGATCAGTTCTACAATAATACTCTTAGATATCCAACAGCCACTGAGCAGTAACTAAACTAAGTACTCGCATCCCACAGTGGTGAAGCCCTTCAGATGTGTTTTGTTTTGTCACATATTTGTACCATTTATAAAAAATAGTTTTGCAGTACTTGAGGAAAAAAACGGTCACATGCCACTTCTTCTTTCTTTGCAGCTGTATCTGCCAATACAAACACACGCTACATTAAACCCAAGATGTATTTACATTTGAAAGTGTTGCTACTTTGTAATGTTTATTTTGTGGTTCAGTGATATATATAAATACTTCAAGAATTACAACCTCCCTCCCACAATTTAGTTATAAGACATACATTATCCATGTTGTTTTCACTCTGCAGGTGCGAGCATGGAAATGTTGACTCAGGTCCTTTCAAAGTAAAACCAGCCGGGTATGGAAAGTCTGAAACATTTGAGTGGTTGATTTATCGAGCAATCTGCACTAATTCATTGGCACAATATCTGTCACTGTCGAATAAAAGCGTTTCACAAATTCATAACATCAGTGCAATCCTCATTCAGAGCCTGATTGATGCCTTGTTTGTGCAGTAAAGTACGATAAACCCCTCTCTCTCGTGGCTTTGTGCTCAATTCCCCCATGTAGCAAAATGTCAGAGCAGGCTGGCACATGCTCAAAAATAAGATACAGTATTGCAGTTTATTGATGACTTAAATAATAATAAGAAAAACCTCTCCGAGGCCACCTCGCCCCATAAAACAACAAGGAATAAAACATCTCAAGTGTTCCTATTCAACATCATTATTGACATGACAGCTTATTCTTAGTGAAATGGGCCTGTTGCATGCTTCTCTGACACTTTTCATTATCACCTGCACAAAAGCAACATTGAAAGAGAAGGAGGAGGAAGGGGGGGGGGGTGAAGCTGACAGTATCCCCACGCTCATTCATCATAGCTGAAGGTATCTGCATCAAGCATTAGAGTCAATAAAGGCAGGTGAAACTGGAGCTGATTTCTTGCTAAATTCTGCCATTAGTCACAGGCCCATATTTCAGGAATAGCCAATCCTTAAAGGGGTAATTGTTGCACGGGGGGGGGCTGTTAAGGCCGTCTAAAGCTGGGTGTCTCAACTTTTTAAGAGTATTTGTTTAGGTGCAATTTCTGAAAAAAAGTGGTGTCAATCTTTAGGACTGGCCCAGCTGTTCAATTATTGAGTTTGTTTGTGGCCCTCAAAGGTTTTGATGTCAGAGAAGCACATTTAGATTTGATGTTTTCAAAAGTCTAATGGTTACTTTCAACAAAAGTGGTAGACGTTTTTTCCCCAGCCGCGCTTAGGGCGGCGTGATCACGTTTCTGCACCGAGGTGAGGCGAGCAGAAGACAACGTGACGCCGCAGAGCCACTTAACATCCCCCGCTGATATTTGATAGAAGCCTTAATCTGTATTTGGGGGCAGAACGGGACGATGGCGCCTGCAGGACCACCGATTTCTTTCTTAAAACTCCAATAAGTGTCATGCATGTTAAATCGTTTGCAATTTTCAGCACCGGGCTTTGCCCACAAGAGAAGCCGCTGAGAAATAAGCCATTATTTGCAACTCAATCCCATTTGATTTGTCTGTGCAGTGAAAGCAAATAGTTCCCATTGAGTTCTGTGAAACAAGTAAACCATAACATTTGGTCAGCGTCTCTCTTGTGGTTTGAGGGGAAACCAAAATATCCCATTCAGAGCAGGCTTCCACAAGCTTCTCGGTGCACACTGAACTCCTGCTGAACTGCTTGTTAATGATTATAACCCTGATATGTGCGGGTATATATGGTAAATGAGGGCACACTTAGGAAACCACAGGGGCCTTGTTATGCTTTGCTATTCTCTTACGGCTTAAGGAGGTCCACCTGTTCCCCGTTAAGTCATACCATGTTGCTGTTAAATCGGGATATTTCAAACTAACACAAAATCAGTGCTGTCAGTGAGTCTGCTCCAATCGTTTTTTGGGTTAAAGGTTTGATTAAAAAGAAAGAAAAACACTAGCTTCTCCTCTTTAACACGTTATAAAGGCAAACAAGATTACGAAGGCTAACAGACTTGGAAGTATTTGTCAAAAATCTGATGAAAAGGATAGCAACATGAATGTGAAAATAATTTCATGCCATGTTGTTGCAGTGGAGTGAAAACCCTTCAACGCTCATGTCGGGACGAAAAAATGGGAGATTAAAATGTTTTTTCGCACTCACTTTGAGCTGTATTGAGCATCTGGTGAGCACTTCCATGCAGTAGAGCATGTGTTAGCATGCTAGCTTGAAATCAAACTCATTTTGTATTCTTATGTGTTTTTATTCATCCTAAATAAAAATAACCAAAAGGAATGACCTGACACTCAGGTGTTTCTTTCTTCTCCTGTGTTAACACCAGGAAAGGAAACTACGGAAACAAGTCTGTCATGCTTGGATAAAGTTCCAGGAAGGGGAATCATATTTTCGTTTTTAATAATTAAATTCACTTGAATATCATTTTTCCTGCACGATGCCAAAGCATTTTCATGTATTTCTTTTGGAAGGAACACATTCCCATTAGGCTGACATAATTCATCTTGTCAGAATAAGCAGTCAGACGCTGTTATACAGTAACTGTAGTTAATCAGTCAACAGGTGGTTAAAAACATATTATTAACACTTAATAAGAATGACTTTTTATGACTTTTTCAATGTAAATACTTGAATGCTCCTCTAAAGGTGAGTCACATTAGTTTGAATGTCGGATAGCGTCGCAAATCGCTTCAAGCCTCAAACCGATTAGAGCAGGGGTTCTCAAACTTTGCCATGCCAAGGACCCCCATATAGCATTATCCTCTGGCGGGGACCCCCCTGTTGCAATTTTCTTTTTAAATGATGAGTACATTATGATGGAAAATATGACAAATTAATCATAGCTTAATACATTTTCTTAATATATATTTGTATTAATAATTAATAATCAGTTATTCTTCTAAACATTTTTTGTATCTTTTGTTTGTCATTCATTACATTCATTGTGTCTTCTGTTATAAACATTCTTAACACAATGTTAAACAGTAATATCAACAGTAAACATATTTTTAAAGCATTTTTAAAGTGATTTCTGTCTTTATAATATTATATAATCTTGAACAGTAATATGAACAATTAACATATATTTTTAGCATTTTTGAAAGCTACTTATGCCATAATAATATTATATATAATATTCAACAGTAAATAATATTAACAATAAACATATTTATATTCATATATATAAACAACAATATTTGCTACATCCGTGCACTCATCCAGCTGCAGAGCGAAATATTCACTAGCTCTCACTTGCTCCAAAAGCTGAGCAGATACTCAGTTTCACTCTCAGTAGCGGCAGCTCGATTCTGATTGGCTTGAAGGGCGGTCGTGTGATTTAAAAACAAAAAAATAAAATATTAATAAATAAAAAGTATAAAAATGTTGGCATCAAAGGACACATAGATTGATAGATATGCAGTTATTAATAACATCTAAAAAAAAAATTGTAACTTTAAAAAAAGAAAGATTTTTCCCCTTTCCCTCAAACTTTGCGTGAACCCCCAGGCGCCGGTCGGGGCCCCCACTTTGAAAAACACTGGATTAGAGGAGGGTTTTCGAGGGCATCATCTTTTATGATTTAATAGTTTGTCTGGGTTTGTTGTCATAACTTATTATATATTTTAGCAGCTTTTTAAAACATGCACCTAGAGGTTTGAAACATTGCCTGTTGGAGCTCCGTTAGTACTGTTTTGAAAACTGTATAATATTTTAAATCAAATTAACCTTAAAAACATATTTTGATGGAAGGTAGAGCACATAGCCCAATAGTCATGAACTTCTCAATTATGGTTTCCTATTATACATTCACTTTAACTCACATAATCTGTTCTTTAGACCCCTGATCAGTTAACAGTCAAGACAATGTAAAAGGGAAATGGTTTGAAATGATACTACCTCAAAAGAATATGATTATCCAATACATGGAATAGTTCAGCCTAATTCGGGCCCAAAAAACTGAAACGTTGACTACAAATGTAATATGTCAACACATTTCACATAACTGTATTAGATTATGAAAGCAATGATATTAAGTTGAACCAAATATTTTGTATTTAAACTTGACCACTCAAAAAGATTTTGCAACATGTTGTCTACCTCCTGTGGCTGATATCAACCAAACAAATGAATGTTAACGCAGTCCTGGTTATATTTCTTTGCCAGTTTTCGGCAGAGCTTTGAGGAGAAGACTTTAAATACTGTTAGTTAAAATTCAGCTTTAGTATAGGAAGCTCGGGCAAGCTCTGGAACATGAATGTGCCGATGCTAGATTTAGGCTAGGAGCTACATATATTAGGCAACCTACTATTTACTACAAATCAAATGTAACTTTGTTGTCCAAAGGAATAAAACAATATTTGGTCAGAGGTTAAATTAATAACATAAAGGAAGTGTGCCAATTGTCATCTCGTGTCCTATCTTTTTTTTTGTTAAGAGTGCTAATGGACACTTTTCGTTATCCGTTATTTAAACATTTCTTCTATAAAACATCTTTAAATCAAGCATTAAAAACATTTTCTGAAGCATTTCTAAAGATATCTGCCCCAGCATCTTAGGGATAAACTCACAGTGATCACACTTCACCAACAGGTTTCTACTGGTAACATAATCCCCCCCCCCCCCACCAACACCACTGCTCTGACTGCAGAAGTGGATTCCTCCTGATGACCGCAGTGGGCCTGCTCTCTCCTGGCTCTGAGCCAGCCCTGTCTACATTTCACTGATGGACTAGCACAGCAATTTGCCTGAACAAACTTATCCCAGCTGTACGGCCAAACCTCTGGAAAACGCATCACTGGGACAATTACAGGCATGTTTGGCTTTCAGAGATGTTCCTTCCTGTAACTTGCGTTATTTGAGTAAGAATTAGAACAAAAGCAAAATGACTTATGTCAGCACACCTCAGAGATTCGGCTTATGTGTGAGCTTTTCCTTTTTTAGTAACACTCAGCGGAAACCTGTCAAGGAATGCATAGCAGGCTGATAAAGGCTTCTGAATGTATTACAAGCGACACCATCGTAAATAATTTTTCCATTCGACGGAACACACGGTTTAGATTTTGAAGGTTTTTCTGAGAGTTTGACGTTGTGCCTCTAGATATATAGCTATGAAGCCGTTATGGTAATTAGCAATGTATTTTATGAGCTGCTGGAGTCTGATATTGTTAACTTTTTTTTCAAAGTGGTATGTTACTAATAACATTTACTCAACTAATCCAGTTAGTTTTTTCAATTTTAACCTACTTTACACTTCTATAGAGTGGTGCAGCAATGAGTCCTAAAACCAGGAAAAGACTTGGCATTTTACCACTTCAGGTTCCTCATCACAAAGTCAATGGTGTTTTTGGACAGAAGCCTAAAATGAGATCTGTGGTTAGCCCAAGCTGAAGAGATTTGCACGTATAAATAAAATGCACCACTCCTAGTGCGAATGTGGGATGCTTCTGTGTGTCATAAAAACACTGCTAAACGTCATCACCCCAACACGAAACCGACATCAGCTTAGCGGTGGTGACGCGCTGCCATGCAACCGTGATTTAATTTGTTTATAGCAGTACGTTCGTTTTTTATTTCTGCCTATTGCATACACTTCAAAATCCTCAACGTGGTGTTAAAATGTGGAGATTATCCTGCCGAACGACACGTGTAAGTATCATAAACGTGTGTTGGCAACAAAGCTCATTTTCTGCTCTTTATCGAAATCCATGATGGGGCAGTCCAACTGCTTTTTGTGGAGGGAGCCCTTGCAATGCTAACTTCCAGGTCATTCTGCATAATGCATACATTTTGCTGATAATTTACTCCGCACTTTTACTTGAATAACATTTCAAATAGAGCATTTATACTTGTAATGGTGAATATTATGGTTTGGTAAAGCTGCTTTAACTTAAAGTTCCACATTTTTAAATGTTTGCTCTCTTTGGCGGTTAGTAATATTTGCATTTTTTTGTGGCTTTCATCAGCGGGCCAAACTATAGTGTTACATCATTCAGTGATTAAAAGTGACTAAACAGACATTTATTCATTAGATTGGAGATTGGAGATTGGAATTTGTACATGAAAAACAGAACAAGGAATACTTAGTGGGTGGCAGTAGCTCAGTCTGTACAGCATTGGGAACCAAAGGGACGCCGGTTCAAGTCCCGAACGGTCTAAAGATACAGAGTTGGTCAGCGCAGGCTGCTTGTGATTTGTGAGTGTCATTTAGCACATTTACTCAAGTACTGTATTTCAGTACAATTTTGAGGTGCTGTAATTGTACTTAACTTGAAATGTATCTTTCATGCTTCTTTCTCCCCAACTGAATTTTAAGCGCAAATGTTGTACTTTTTCACACCACAGTTGTTTGATATAAAGCAACTAAATGATTAGCTATTATAAAAGCGTAAGAGAGGATTTGATGCTGTCCAACGTAAGGATCCCCTAAGACAATTCTCAACCCACTCCATGAAACACTTGTCAGGCAAAAGAGTAGCTTCAGTTGGAGACTCGATCCACTGAGATGCACCACAGAGCACGGGAAGTCCTTCCTGCCGGTGGCCATCAGACTCTTTAACTCCTCCCTCTGAGTGTCAGGCCCCGTCGATATGCTGGCCCATGACTTCCTATGTTTCCATAATATTTAATTATTTGTATTTTATTTAATCTTTGTTGCACATATAACGTTAATATTAAATGTTTACATATGTTGTTTTATCTTTAATTGCACATTTATACTTTAAAAAACACTTTCACTTGTTTATATAACATATTTTATTTCATTTTATTCTATTTTATTCATTCCAAAATGGAACAAATGTCACGAAAAAACTATTTCCCCCTGAAATTATTAGAGTATTTCTAATAGTGATTCTGAAGATTTAACATCCCAACTGCATACACAGTAATACAAATGTTCTCCTATCTTCGACAAGAGCAGCATTTGAGTAGCAATTAGAATGTAATACCATAACATACTTTATCATTTTGTACCTAAGTATATTTTGTATAAAGTGGAGTAGAATTATAAAGTGGCACAACGTAAACAAATGCTCAAGTTGAGGAATGCACAAGTGCAAAGCATCTAGTTAATATTCCTGTTGAATAAATGTGGCGGAGCAGTATCGGAGTGTAGATCTTCCTCTGAAATGAAGTGGAGAAGAAGTGGCATACAATGGAAATACTTGAATTAATGTACTTGGATAGTTTCCACCACTGTCTCTTGACAAACAGCCTCAAATGAGAAGATAAAGAATCCACTGTAACACAGATAGAGGAAGCCTCTTATGGAAATCAAAGCTAAATGTATCAGCTCACACTTAGACAGGTTACAGAGAAGAAGAATATCTGAGTCCTGTGAATGTTCCTCCCTGCCTAATGCCTTAACAAAACCCCAGCCTGACAAATATGACAGGTCAATCTGTTTGCGAGCGACAACAAGTCATCACAAGATTCCTTTCCAGGGTGAAAGAGTTACACACACATCTGTTCTGACTGAGAGAGAGAGAGGAGCCTTCTGACTGAGCAGGGAAGGCCTTAAAGTTTCAGCTTGCAGAATGGCGGGGGGATTTGTATTGTGAAAGGCCTGAGAAGAGCGAGGCGGGGCCCTTTGACAGGCTCTTTGTGAGCGGAGGAATCACACATTAATTGCAACTCAAGGGCGGCTGCCTCCAAGTGTCAATGGGCTTTACGTCGTCAGAGCCAGGTGAAATACCACAGGCATGGATTCAACAACTAAATACTTAACTCACACATTGTTCTCGTAAAGTGAGTGCTGAGTACGGAGTGAAAAGATGTATCTGAAGGCAGCGCCGTGTCAAAAACATGTCTGTCGTTACCTCCGTAATGGGTTAAGCCCCAAAACAGGGTTGTCAAGGTTGACAAAACATACATCATCTTCTTACACATCGATATGAATGGTGCACATTACAGCAAGTGATAACCTGTGTGAATACCTGATATAAATACTCAATACAAAGAAAATGTGTATGTTTAAGAATCACCAAAATGTCACTTTTCAGTTTTTTGTTGTTCAGTTTATAATCCGCATGGAAAATTCAGTGTGATAACAAATAACAAACATAAATAAGTATGAAAAATGATCTTTTTATTTTAATTTTTTTGCATTTTAAGAAATTATTCACAAAGCATACATAACAAAATAAACACATCTAGGTACACACATTGACAACATAACAGTTGACAAATCTGAAATGAAATAATAATAATAATAATAATAGTAATTATAATACAAATAAAAGAATTGACACAATATGAATACTCAGGTATACATTAATTGTCAATTCTTACCTCATGTTCCTTATAAATCTTCATTATAGTGTTCTATACTTTACCCATTTCTCCCATCTTTTCCTCAAAAGATATGCATTTGGTTTCTAATTCTCGTAGTTGTTTTCTCCATTCCATAGATTTATTTTACTCGGTTATTCCATTGTGAGTTTATTAAATCATTATCTTTTACCCAATTCCTTGTAATTTGTTCAAAGATCGCTATTCTTATCACAAGAAATAGGTAGGAATCTCTTTTATTTTTTACATTAATAATACTGTGTTCATCTTAATGGTTAAAATGATCTTTTAATATACAATTTGGACGTTCTATGTTAGGTAAAGAGATAAATTGAGGATGAAGAAATACACTTTAAAGACACTAGAGACTGAGAAAAGCTGATCTAAAGCCAGACAGACTACAGAAACATGACGCAGGCGTGTTCAGTACACAGAGAGACAAAGGGAGAAGAGTTTACTCAGAGGTCAGAATCCATGTGAAAATATACTACATAATGCCACAATACATCAGTTCTGTCAAGATTGTCAAACAGAGATTGCCAAATCTTTAGTGAAAGTATCAGACGATGTTCTGATGCTCTGTCCAAATACAGTCTGAGTCTCTGACAAAGCTTCACGTCCACTTTTTCCACACTTATTTCTTTGGCAAACATTTACTCTAACAAGCTCTGGCCAATAAATTGTAGATATATTTGAAGCTGCAAGCAGAGATAAATGGGTCTTCAAACGACCATGTGCATTGTGGGAACTGGTTGGATGCTGTTTGACACTGTGGTGCATTGCCATGACTGGTGCAGACTGGTCATATGCGTTAGCATTACTTCTTGCATGTGTGATGCACTGGAAAATACATTTAACAAATCTTGCACAACTTCCCTGTCCACTATGTGGCATGATAGAACACACACTTACCAAACATTATATTGCATTTTATTCATTGTGGACCACACAATGTAATATTGCATGCACATCTGATGGTGTTTGTAACATAAGGCTGACTTCCTGTTGCCAGTAGATGGCTGTGACTCAATGTTGATCCTCCACCTTGGAGGATGTACTCTCAATTTAAAAGAAGTTCTTGTATCGTGCCGAGTATCTCAAGATGGCCACAATGCATCAGGGTTCAATGTAATGGAAAGCTTTTTGTAGCTGCATAATTATTTAAAAAAAAAAAAATTAAATTTCACTAAAAAATGTAACTGCAAATGTAAAACCACCTTACATGTAAGCATAAAGAATACAATGTATTAACTAAAAGAATTGCACTAATTAATAATACATTTACTATAACGGCAAGGAAAATAAATGTTTAAATATGAAATAATATAAATCAATGATTAGCTCCGACACTTTTATAAAATGTTCATCCGTCGGGTCTTTAGGTAAAATGTGTACAACATTTGGATTGAAACTGGACTCAATATGTTTGAAACAAATTCAGTCCTCTTTTAGGACCAATATCTTTTTGCAGGACAACCTGTTAAAGGTAGGGTATGCAAGTTTGAGAAAAAGGCTCAAGATACACTTTTTGTTATATTCCATGGAATGCTCTTAACTGCTATCCCGATAGCAATGAATATCTTAAGTGCTTTGACAAAAAATCCATACAAAAATGTCATCTGTGGAAGTCGTAGTAGGCTACTGTAAAAAGCACGACTAATCATGTTAGCCGGCCCGGCTAAAATAACTGGATGGCCTACCTGCCTGTCAGATTTCCATTTGTGCACAAACTTATCTCGTGCCCTCATTGGTCATGTGCATGTTCGTGTGTGTTGGAGGAAGTGGCAGATTTTCTCCGGTCGTTTGTTTTCAAATTCTAGCGATCTCGAGCCGGTTTCTCGAAACTTACATACCCTACCTTTAAGCCCAGCCTGTCCTCCTATAAAAACGACCATATAGGTCGATTGTTCAGCAGCTTATTACGACCTAGAGTCACGTTTTAAAGTGTAGCACCTCTAGTGGTCGTGTAAGAAACAACATGCTCCCGTTGATTGCAAACGCTCCTGTGATTTTTTTAATTCACAAATAAGTTATAACCCTCTCTGGAAAATCCTAAATTCTGCAATAGTCTGGCCATTAAAATGCTTTTTGATTAGATTTCTAGGGAGAAGTGTATATTGTACTTTTATAATCTACGTCCAGTGGATGTGTAGGATCTATAGTTTGATAGATATTACGAAGATGATTTCAGGTCTCGCCAGAAGAACGTACAGTGGCGTAACTATCGACGGTGCAGCCGGTGCAACGCACTGGGGCCCCTCCATGCAAAAAAAAGAAAAGAAAAAGTATATATATTTTTTTAATATTCTTTTTTTGGGGCCCCAATGGCATTGACCGGTTCACGCAGTCTTCAAAGTAACCAAGCAACCTACATTAATTTGTAATTTGTCTGTCCAATGACCTTGCTCCCTTTCATGTCATGTGATACCTTGCGTGGCGAGCGAACCGTTTAATCAACCTGTACTGTACTGTAGCTAGCAGCAGCAAGTTCGGCAGCATTCTAAAAAATGTAATAGCTTGCATTTATAATGTACAGCAAACCAAAGCACAGAGCGGCGCTCAAAAGAGAAAGGACAAGAGAGAACAAGGAGATGTAACAGCTAAACTGACAAAATTAGACCGTTTTTTTTGTCATACATCGTCCTCGAAATCGAGCGCTAACGTTAGCAATGTTGACTAAGGCTAACGATAGCTCACCACCATCATTGCCATCTAGCTCCACAAGTGAAGCTGTATCCATGGCCGTGGCTGTGCAACCTTCTTCTCCAGCCAGCCAGGAGGAGAGGCTGTGCCCGGCGGTGGTCCAACGGTTCCCCCAAGGGCCCCAACCGATAGGGGACTCTATGGCGCTATTGAGACGCCAATTCCCTAGAGACAAACATCAAGGAAACAGGTTTCATCCTCTTCTTAGTTCGCTGTGCCGTTGTCAGGCTCTGGTGGTCTGAGGCCAGGGCAGGCTGTTGTTGATAGCCTATACATGTGGCGCTTCTGAGTGGTTGTGTATGTCCGTGTGTGTCTGAGCGCATCAGCGTGCGCTTATGTTTGGGGAGATGGGGGGGGGTGGCCCAAAACAATATTTGCACCGGGGCCAATCACAACCTTGTTACGCCACTGAGAACGTGTATATGCGGCAGCTTCCATGTAAAGTTAGCTACACTACAGAGTTTCCAAAGACACTACACTACCCAGAATCCCGAGCTATCGTTTGGGACTACAACATCCGCCTTGCTTTACAAACCCCGTGATTAGTCCTCAAGCTCTGTGATTGGATGTTGGAGTGGCAGTGCGACAAGGTTACGCCGAGTGTCAAATAGCTCTTTGAAATGGAATGAAACCACGACAGACTATCCAAAACTGGACTTGGACGGGTCCAGCCCAGCCCTCCCCTCCCCCCCAGAACTACACATGCTGGCTATTGTGTGTTTCACAACATGTTCTATGGAACGTCTCTACTGGGAATTGTAGTTTTAAAAGATGTTTTCGTATTTCTCACAATTAGAAGTTGCCAGTATTAAACTGTTTACAACCCTGGAGGTTTGGGATACGAAAAACATTGGTGTTAACTAATTTAAAACATATAATTAATAAATTGGTGAAAATTGCTTGTGTCCATTATGGGCAGCATTAATATACCCACATGACAGCTAAGGTCAGAAGAGCTTTATTTAACAGCTGGTCTTATGTCTGTGACCCCTCCTGTTGTTCATTGATAAGCCTGAAACATGCACTTGTCAAGGTTCAGAGGCACATTTTGCAAATATGGCAGTAGCCATCGATCATCTTAAGATAAGATAAGATAAGATATACTTTATTGTTCCCAAATTGGGAAATGTTTTTGTTACAGCAGCATACTACTTTGTTCTACTCCACTACAATTCAGAGGTTAACCTGGTATTTTTACTTTTCAGATTCTGATTAATGATGTGAAATATAAACAACCCTTAAATCAGACTTTAGTTATACCTGAGTCAAATTCAGGGAAGGTGATTGTCAGTGCCAAAATAAACTATGCAATATATTGGACGTTAAGTATTTTGTCAGACTTCATATTTATCTGTGGATAACCCCAATGTTTTTTTCTTATTCAAAAGAAGACCTTAACTTAAAGTATTATTTAATGTTTAAATAAAGCCTTATTAGTTTGTCTGTTTTGCACATCCTCCTGTTAATATCTTTGGACGTCCTGCACTAAACAGTTTTATTGTAGAGATCACTACAGTATCTTCTTGATATTTTCTATTCTATATTTCTATCATGCCTTCTACTTTCCCCCAATTTTGTATGTTGGCTACTCTTAATATTGAAATGTTTTCATCAAATAAAACGTATTCAACAACAAAATTCAATAACGTGCTTTAACCACTAGGCGGTGCGGGTTAAAAAACCAGTGGTGTAGTTAATAAAACATAATAATATCAAACATAATATGACTATTAACTTTATTGTGAAATTAAAACAGAACGGTAAAGGAAAATACAGTTTCAGTCTCTCGATTTTAAGCTTATGCATTGTACCATGAATGAACCTGTATAGACCTGTAACAGTCAACTGCAAGAGGAGTTGGAAAAGTAGTTCAGTAAATAATATCTTTAAAAACTACAACAAATCCCTTTCTATCAGCTGTGCACCGTTATGGTGTAAATATAATATATAACTATCTACCAATTTGATCAAATATAAAAGTCAGCCGAATTAGTGTTGATACTGCAAGGAGACGTATTGTGTTAAAAGAAATGGAAGATGTTGTTTAATTGCTAATATATTTATGATCCACGTCACATATTCAGTTTTGGCGGCATTTCTTACAGTTTGTCAAAAGGTCTTCTGATCAGGGCTCTATAAATAAATATCTACGGCAGATATGTAATATTTAATGCAGCCGAACCGTGTATTACAATGCCGTTATGTGATGACTTCCAAAGAGAAAAGCAAGAACACTCGGAATAAAGTATTATTTTATTAAAAAAAAATGTTTTTCCGATTTCATATCGCATAAACACGATATACCGGCATGCATTGCGGCTAAAACAATCGATGTTTTAGCCTATCAAAACCTCTGAAAAAAGAAAGGTGTCTCTCAGAATCGAAAGAGAAAAACCAATGGGAAAAACACAAAAGCATTGTACACAATTTAAACCAATAAATGTCGTATAATTAACAAGGATAAACTGATGTTTTTTAGTTGATGAGTACTGCAGATATCACTGTTAAATCATTTGATCATTGGTGTTATTATGAAAACGTCGAGACCGGAAATACTGTTTTCAACCCGTAACTTTACATGGAGGCTGCCGCATACCTCAAATCATCTTTGTAATATCTATCAAACTATAGATCCTACATATCGACTGGACGTGGATTCTAAAAGTACAATCTGCACTTCTCGCTAGAAATGTAATCAAAAAGCGTTTTGATGGCCAATCTATCCTACAATTTAGGATTTTACAGAGAGGGTTATTTGGGAATAAACGACCATCTGTAACGTTAGCATTCAACGGGAGCACTGGAGGGCGAACACTTTAAAACGTAATTATAGGTCGTATTAAGCGCTTGAACAAACGACACATTTGGTCTTAATAAGGGCCTGAACAATTGGCCTATTTGTTCGTATGAGTTGGAGGACTTGTTGGTATATTGGAATGATCAAGTAAGGGCTCATTGCACACTTTATATAGGCTCTCAAAAAAAGTGTTAGCGCCTTGAAGAAAGGTAGAAAAGTGTTTTCTACATGACTTCCTACATGTTGGGTGATTAAGTGGTAGAAAATTACCAAAAGTGTCCAACCGTTAAATTGTTTAACCCTAAATTTAGAGCGTGGAAATAAGCAATTAGTCCCAGCATGCCGCACATACCACAGTATATCATCCCAGACCTCCCTTAATTTTCTTTCTGGACCCACATGCAGAGAAACTTCAACATAAAACACTATTCCTTCTACACTGGGTACTCACATTGCTTTTACAAATACAGATAGACACATTGTACCCCTCTTTACATCCTAACACCACTAACCCCATTCCTGTGGCCAATATGAAGTGGTCTTAACAGCTCACAGATGCTCACCATGCACTGATGGTGGGCAGGTATTCAGGGTTGACTTCAACGCCCCCCCCCCCTTCCTTCCCTGGGCTGCAGCGATTCACTGTGACAAGTTCAAAACACATGCTGGCTTTGCACTTTCAGCTACAAGTTGAAAGGGGCTGGAAACACATTTGGATGAAAAAGAGCCAAACTAACCATTCACCCTGTTTCATCTGTTTCATCCAATTCCAAACGGCGGTGAAAGAAGAGGACACAGCTCAATTACATATGTCAATAACAGGCGTGTATCAAAAGCAGTTACCTTTTTGAAGTTCAACACATTTTTTAAACGTTTTTTTTCGCACTTGGCTTGTCAATCAAACAGTTTGCGGCAGAGTTGTGATGTCTTTCTCTTTGTTGATGGAGTTTGAGATTCTGCAGTTAGATCTATAAAGTAGAAGTTGGTCAAGTAGGCTTTTCTCTTTGAGAGAGCCCCCAAAAATATCCAGCAGCAACCAGGAATGTATCCCTCTTAAATACATAACACAAAGTTTAAGAAGTGAAAACATGGGGGATTGGAGCGACTGGTGTGAAAGAACAAGATATTTTACTAAACTAAAGTAGCAATTCTAAAGTAGCAATTCTAAAGTAGCAATTCTAAAGTATAGAAACACTCTGGGATGTTTTATCTATAATCAGATCATAATCCTAATGTTAATTATACTTTGTAATTTTTATCTGCAAAGTACCTGTAACAAAATCTGCAGCAAAAAGTACAATGTTTGCGTCTAAATGTAGTAGGCTTTGGGACGATTCTAAAATAAAGCCTTTATTAATGAAAAATAAACATTTAAAGAGTAATTGGACGTGTTTACAGTCCCAGTTTACCTGTTTACAGTTTTATAATGTTGGTCCATACTGAATGAGTACAAATTGGCTGCAAGACAGTGTATGAACATCTCTATTTATACATGTATTTTTCAGCTATGGAAGTTGTTGTATGGTTGCAACTGATGCACCTGTCTCCATAGCAACTGTGAAAGACAGAAGCAAATGTTTGACAAACGTTGATGTAACAAACAGCCCACAATGACTCTTCTTTATTGGGAACAAATAAGGAAGTAATATGATACGTTCCCTCATTAGGTATTTTTCAGTCTGGTTTCCTTGTTTTTGGAAGAGAACATTTTATTTAAGTAAGGTTTGCCATTTAATTTAGATATTTTTCATTGTGTTTTGTATGCATTTTGTGGTGATGTGCAAGTAATTTTCTTCATGTATTTTTCCGTCTGTTAAATGCTGATTTGTATTAGTATTTTTGCCATTTAGTATGTAGTGAAGTTTGTGCTATTTTTTGGTACTTCAGTTGTAATGCATGTCAATACTAAAACAATACATACAATACTAATTTCCCAGCTATCAGCTGGTCGGGAGGATGTCTGATAACCACATAAACATTTAAAAAAGTATTATTTACTTAGAAGAACAAGCTCTGCCTTCAACGACACTGAACAGAAATATAAAGGCAACACTTTTGTTTTTGCTCCCATTTTCCCTGAGCTGAAATCAAAGATCTAAGGCTTTTTCTATGTACGCAAAATAACTATAAAGTCCTCTGGGACAAATGTAAAATGTGTAATGTCGGGTTATTTAAATGAACTTTGATTGATTGATTGATTGAGTGCTTTCTGTTCCCTACAGCCTGTCAAGTTATTTTAAACTGTGATTGTTCCCTAACCTTAAACATCCTGATGTGACAATATATTACGATGTGGCAAAGGTCCCTTAATCATAATAAAGTTGTTACCAAGCAATTTGTGTTTAGCATTTTGAAAGCCACCAACAAGATCTTTCTGCCAATAGGGCATCAGATCATATATATGTGTCGTTCTGGGAGGCAGACGCATTTTTCGAAGTTTATTTTGAAGGACTTTGTGATAGCACAAAGCAATGTAGAACGATTATAACACAACTGTTATCAGTTTTTCTGTCAAAATACTGAGCAGTATTTGCTTACACATCACCTGCTGATGATCAACATCTGTGCTTATGTGTAGTCTGTCAGAAGATATTATCAGACGGGGTTATTCCTGATCATCATGAGCTGCAGCTTGGTCCGGCCACCAGATGTCAGGCAGGTTGTAATATTAAACAGAGACCTTTAACAATGAATGGCAGAACACCTGCAACAAAAGCAACTACAAAGAGACTTTGCTCTGACAGCATTTCCTCTCTATTCAGCCTCCTGCATGACCCCGGCACCATCCTGGAAAAAGATCTCAGCGTTTGTTGCTCTGGATCAGACGCCGGTCCCTCGAGAGAGCTCAAAAGCAGCTTTCACAAATTGAGCACCGACAGGCAGAAATTGAGGGTGGAGTGATGGAGAAAGGGCACGGTGCACCTGCCCGTAAATCTTGCAGAAGTTTTCCTTTCACGAGAAGCACTTGAAGAGAGAAATAACAAACAGTGGTCGGAGGGCCAGGGGATAAAGCAATGAGGGAGAGGGAGAGCCGATGGTCAAGAAAGATGTTGATTATTTTAGAAGGCACACGAGCAGGGGCCACACTGAACACCTTGCAGATCCAAAAGTCAATCATGCAGACACTAACAGGCTGTCTGAGAGGGACTTGCTCTTTTGATGTAATACCCAACAACTTTGAGGATGATTAACAGAAGCCACGTGTAAAACATAAATAACTATAGAATGTCAGCTCACAGTATCAACAAAGTTCAATTATGACATCTTGACCTTAATGTCAATACAATTTAAACTAATACTATCATTGAACAGATTTTTCACAAGCAATTTGAGTCTGTTGACAAATCAGACTTTGTTTACAGCTACAAAACATTTTGACAGTATTAAAAACTGTATAAATAATAATCCAATAATTATGTCCAACCAATGGTTTTAATTTTATTTATTGCTAACGCCTTTGATGACAAAAATAAAAATGCTCTAGCGGGTGTCCAAACTACGGGCCGGGGGCCAAATGATGCCAGTGGTCCATTTTGAATTGGCCAGCAGCAAATTCTAAAAGTATAATGGAATATGGCCCACACATGCAACGTGTGCTTGTCTCATATTGTACATCTTAAATATATATATACAAATATGTTACAAGTGTTAGTAAGCCCAATTTTCAAATCAATTCTGCAAACTTCAAGTTGAATTTTTTTTTAAAACTGATTTTAGTTGATACAAAAAAGCCCAATAACCTATTTGCATAACACGCTTTAAATATAGACTTCCTATTTCCCCTTATGATAAGCAATCTGAGGTTTCTGTTTTAAGGAATAGGCTGCAAACTAAATAAATAAAACACCATGGAAAGCTGTGGTGTAGGCTGTTTTTTTTCTTAAAGCATATTAAACTATCAAGCATATATGCCTACATTTGATTGATTTTGCTAACTTAGAACTTAACTTATGAGGCAAAATAACTCACCTATAGTGAGTGGCCCAGCCTTTCGTATGTTTTTCTGTATGTGGCCCTCAGTGAAAAAACAAAAGACTAAATACTAAATGTCTGCTGTGCGAAAGGCCCATAGCAGGAAACCTTATGAGTTTGCCATGTACATGTAGACAGGGGCACCGCCAGGGATGTTGGGCCCCATGAAAATATATCACATTGGGCCCCACCACCAGGCTCAGGCCACGCCAACCAAGCACAATTGCTGTAAACACCTCCAGAACCCAACCGACCCATTTATGCTTTAAATAACTCTACCTTTACAGGCTTGCAACTATCTTGAAGTCCAATACTAACCGCACAATATTTACTGACACTGAGCTGTGAAAATATAACACTGTGCAGACGTGCAACATTCTGCTGCAGTAGAATTCACTATTTGATATAAGACTAACATTCCTGACAATAGAGTGCCACAGTGACGCGTCCTAAAACCCTAATCGATAGTTTTATGATCGATAGATTTATGATTCAAAAATTATAAAAGTAGGGTAGACATGTGGAGATTATCCGACTGAACAAAACGTGATCCGTCTCTTAAATGTGTGTCAACCACAGACCTTATTTCCAGCTATTTTCCAAAATCCTATGGAGAAATCGCATTGCTTTTTTGTCGAGGGAACCCATGCGCAGCTTACTTCCGGGTTTTAGGATGCATCACTGTGGCACTCTATAGACCTCAATAGTCATCTTTTTATGGTGTAAATGCCTTTTTAATAATAACATTT